>CAJVQA010000211.1:0-39821 GCA_910591915.1 Cetraspora pellucida
CTGTGAAGTAGATACTAGAGTCTAAGTAAACTCCACAAGGGCATAGCAGTTTAATGGTTAACCCTGACTACAAGTGTTGGTTCTGTCATAACAATATCCAAGTTAGCTATAAAAATGAGTACAGAAGGCTTTAGGGGGTTTACCTTAAGAATAAATTAGTTCTAAGGTTGAGGATGATAATCTGGTATATCTGAGATGATTAGTGATATTAATACAGGTTATAGGTTTAGAGGATTTAAAGTAGAACACTCAAGCAGGAGTGTTAGATACGGCAATTAGTAGGAAACCTTTGGGTGGACTCCTTAAATAGGTAATATAGAAAAGTTATACATGTAACCAATTGTACGCTCTCCTGTAGTAGTTCATTGAACCACAATACTGATAAGTAATTAATAAAAATCAAAAGACCAAAGAGGTCACCTTAATATCAAAAAAAAAAAATATGCATTTGCATTTTATATAATATTGTCAAATCTAATAATCTTTCAAAATCAATACAAAACCTGTTTATTATATATATTAGTTTTGTAAAAATTAACTATATATAATAAAATCAAATATTTACTAATTAAATTAATTTTTATATACTGTTATTTATAATAATAAAATATATATAATATAAAGTTTTTATACAAATTAGTTAATCCTTTATTAATAATTATATATAAAAAATTTTAAATTAATTTTTTTATATATTATCTCTATATAATTATATACCCAATTGTAATTATATAAAGAAATAACTTCAACCCTCAAGTGGCAGGTCTAAGGTTCAATTCCTATGGACAACGAATTTTGGAAATTATACCTGTATTACAGTAACTGTCTCTTGCTGATCGGTTGAGTTTTGGGTATCTGTAATCTTAGGTACACCAAGTCAGGTCCTACCGGACATTGGAAGCTCAGAGCATCTATGCAAAGTATAACATTATATGATATATATATATAGAGTAATGTAAAACCAGTATTGTATAAGGCTTCAGGCAAACTCATGATAAGATCACCAAGTGTAGAAGGCTAAAAAACTGAAGAGATGAAAACTCATTTGGAAATCCTAAGTAAAGAGGTAGCACAAACTTTTGATGATGCCATTGGACTGATGGAAGCCTATGAAACACCTTTATAGGAACTGTCAGATAAACTGAATAACAAAGATGTATAGAGGAGCACATGACCAACCAGGCTGCTGGAATCGCCAGAGAAAAAGGATACATAAGTATACCATACTGGGCTATCTGGATTGGGAGTCTGAGGAGTCAGTTAGTTCCAAGTTGCAGCTAGTAGAAGACGATGAAGAAGAAGTCGAAAAGATGGGTACCAGGGTTTGGATGAACTTTACAAAGGTAATAGCGGTCTAAGGGGTAACTCTGACTGCAAGTGTTGGCCCCGGTCATAGTGTCAAACTAGGTTAGCAGTAAAAGGGAATATGGCTCGCTCTGGTAGGTTTACCTCAAGGATAAAAATAGTCTAAGGATTATAGTTCTATAGTCGATAGCAAATAGATCTGGGTCTGTGACCTGGTGAAATTAATATCAGGGTTAGATCAGAGAGTTTAAATAAAACATTTAAGCAGGGGTGTTAGGTATAGTAACTGGTGAGGAACCCTTGGGCAGACTCCTTAAATAGGTAATATAGAAAAGTTACATGTATAGCCAGTTGTGCACTTGTCTAATAGTTCATTATAGATACATCTATATAAACATGTATCTGATATAAGTATTAATAAAAAGCTCAGACCAAAGAGGTCACCTTAACACTGAAAAAAAAAAAAAAAAAAAAAAAAACAAGTCATTATGATACTTACAATTGTTATAATATATGCAAAATATTACAGCATATGTAAGTTAAGACTTTTGACATATCATTCATATCTCAAGTTATGATCATTAGGACATAAGAACATCTATGCTATATTTTGGCATTAATGCTATAATATTGGTATTATGTTATAATTTAAGATGTATGCTAAATTTCAAAATATATGCAGCTTAAAATTTTCTTAATCTTTGCTTTTTTAGGTAACTCTTTTTTATCATAAAATTCTTCTATTCACTTGTAAACAATTTTACTAATATAAAAATAAATGATAGAAATTGCATATATGTATCAAGAATATATTAGTACAATTATAAAAGATAAGTAACAACTTAGACAAATATAGAAAGATACAAGAAAAATTAATAATTACCTAGAAATTTTGTATTGAATCTTGATTTAAATCCCAAAAATGCTATTTACTTAATAATTATATATTAGTTTATAATTTTTGAAAATTTAAATTTAAATTTTATAATTTAAAAAATTTTAAAAATCTTTAAATAAAAGTCTGAGTTGACAAATTATTTTATATATTTTATGTTATGAGAACTAAATAATTAACTTTATATGGCCTAATATAATATAATTAAAAAAATTAATAAGACTATAATAATAAAAAACTATAAATTCTAAAGTTAAGAATTTTATACTATAAAATCAAAAACTTAAAATATTACTAAAATACTTATAAAATATATATTAATTTGCTTTTTAATTACAAATTAGATTTTAAAATTAAATATAATATAATATAATCAGAAAGATTTGTTTACTTTACTGAAAAATTACTTATAACTCAAAATTAATATAAAAATCACTTTTTGTGTAATTATAATTATTTAATCTTTTATAATTATAAGTTAAATATATAAAATTTTGTTTGAATTTTGCTTTTGCTTCTTTTAATAAAAAATATTAATATTTAGTTAAAGATTTTACAAATCATTAAACTGTATATTTAAAAATCTATAAATATTTATATAAGTATTGAAAAAAATATTTCATATACAATGATAAAAATTAATTTAAATACAATAAATAAAAATGCAATAATAAAAATTTATCTTTATAAATATCTATGCAAATATCAAATATAATTATTATTATTATTGTTATTAATTTTTTTTTTTTTTTTAAAAGTGAGGTCTTGCCTTAATTTCTTTATTGATTATTAATATCTAAATACATTTTTATCTGTAGTACATATTATTTAATCTCTGAAAGCTAAGGCTTAGACTACTTTACTTATGACTCAAACTTTGCTAAAGAGAGTCAAAGTCCCTACTTAGTTTATAATTGTATTGATATAATTTGGTAAGGTATTGTGATTTATAAACATTTTTTTCTATATTTTTAGTTTAGTTTTTATTTTTGATTCAGTTAATCCTACATTATAGGTATCTGTTATTGTTGTTGAGACTGTCGATATGTTTCCATTATCATCTTTTATCTGTGAGATATTTGATTTTGATAAGTTGTTGTATTGTTCTTTATATCATGTTATTCAGATTTCTTTATATATTTTTTGTGTAACTTTATGCATTAAGTAGGTAGATAGACTGTGTTTTGGTTTTGGTACTTTTGCTATTTTGTTAATTAGTCTTGTACTGTTTTGAGAAAGCATTCCTAGTATAACTCTTGTTAGTTGTGTTTGTAAATCAGTTAGACAAATACTTTGGGTTATTAAAGTTATAACTTGATGTCTAATTTTAATATCTGCAACTTTATATTTGGTTAGAGTTTTGTTGACTGTTTCTGTTATTAGTTTCTGTAAGCTCATGCTATTGCTATCACAAGTTATCAGATGGTAGTTGCTTTCTGTTGTTGCTTGGCATCTTGTATATATTAGATTGGAGTACTTTATATTGTTATATTTGTGTAGTGCTTCTGATGTTGGCAGCTCTTCTAGTAGTAATTTTAGTTTAAATGCTTTTAGTTGTAAGTACTTTAAGTTTGTTTGTCTTTGTATCAGTGAACATTGGTAATTTATATAATTGTAGAAAGATTTTCAATCTACGTCTTTGTGAATAGTATCCCATATTTGAGCTCGTGCTTGTGATTGCCAGTATGCTATATGTTATGCATTCTGTGTATGACAGATAAATTTTCTAATATTATGTTCAATGGGTGTATTTTGCTATATAGAATATAGAACATCATGATGTATATTTTTGTGACTTATTTCTATTTCTATAATAGGAGAGTATATGTTTATAGTATATGTTATAAGGTTATTTACTAAAAATGTATAGTTTAAGTCTTTTTTTGCAATTAGTGCTTTCCATGTTAGCCAACTTGGCCAATTGTTTAAGTGATATATTTGATATATATCATTTGTTGTAATTGCATAAACTGTTTGGGCTAGTTTTGCAAAGTGATTTTTGTCTATAATAATTTGAATTCTTGTCTTATTTGGTATTATTATTGAGCTAAGTATTAAGGTCATAATAAGTGCTTTGGTTGTTGTGGGCCATTCAGATAGCACTATTTTGAACTGCAATTTTAAATTTAGAATATCACATATTATTGTATCTTGTTGTGTACTATTAATTACTTGTTGTTTTTAAATTAGTTGAAAGGTAATATCTTTGTATTGTTTGCAATTCAGTTGTAGCTTTTGTAGATAATTGGCTGTTTCTAGATTTTCTATTGCTTCTTCCATTAGTTTGTATTGTTTCCTAGTGTTGTTTTAGTTTTGTGTTTTACTATTTGAGTCATATGCTGTGTGTTCCAAATCTTATATATTTGTTTTTACAGATTTTTTGCTATTTACTAATATTTTTTGAAGGTCATATAGTTTGAATTTGCTTGTGCATTTTTCTTTTTTGAGATTGATATTGTTTCATCAATATCCTCTGCATAGCTTCAGCTTGGTGGATGTATTGTCCATAGTCCAGTAATTGATTGTTGCTTGGTTGTCTTTTATAGATGATATTTGTCCTATATATCTATCTGATGTATTCTTTTTTATTGCCCAGGATGCCTTTTCAAATGTTTGATATGAATTAAAGGTGAATGGGTTTGGGGTAACAAGATTGTAGTTGTTGTTGCAAAGATTTTGTTTTATGTTTTCTGTTATAAGTTTGTACTATTTAGGTTCTCTTCCTCTGAATATATGTAGTATAGTGTGTAGTATTTGTATCCATGTTAGTACATCTGTATTCTTGTAATTAGTGCATTGTTCAATAGAGTGCAATCTGATTTTGTTAAGTTTGGCCTTTACTAGGTGTGGTTTGTTAATTTGCTAAAGAACTGTATCTATTAATGTGCCTTTATATTCTGCTAGTTTTGGCCAATTGTTATTGTTGTTTAGGAAAGTTATTCCTGTTTTTTGTATGCTATATAGCATTTTTGCTAATGACTTTTTTGATTCTTTTTGTAGCAATATATATGTGTTATTAGTTAGTATTAACTTGTTGCTATAGGTAACATTTTGGATTTGTTGGATGTGTATTTTTAATGTTGAGTTTGAGAGTTTAGCATAATTAAGCTGTTGGTGTATCAGAAAGATGTGTTGCTGTGTTTGAATATTTGTAACTGTCCGTAGTCTATAAATTTGATTATGAAATAGTGTTGAGTTAAGTACTGTCTATGCAAGACCAGCTTTGTGTTTTACTAATGTTGTATAATAGTTTGTTATTGTTTTGCATAATTGTATAGGTAGGTAGGTGTTTTGGACTTTATATATTATTCAAGTTAATATTACAGTATTAATAATTGATATAGCCTGTTTTTCTGTTATATTTGCATTTTTAATTTTTCTTGTAGCATTATCAGCTTCTTCTTTGATGATTTTGTGGATTGGTTTGTAATTCTTGTAGGTAGTATACCAGCATCCTAGAAAGCGAAAGGCCTCTTTTAGCTGTATTGCCTCAATTATTGTATTGTTGTATATTATATTTGGATTGCTAATTGTTAAATTGGTTACTGCTAGCACAGATTTGTTTGAATTTACTTTTATGTTTGTAAATGAAAAGAATGAACTTGCAGTTTTGAGAATTAATTATAGTTTTTGTTTGAATTGAGCTATCTATATAATGTCGTTTATGTAAGCTAATGCTGATAAGTTTGTTTAAAGGTTTTTTGTTCTGCCTTGCTCATTGTATATTGTGTTAAGTAAGTAGCCTTTTGTACTGTTGTATATAGTTGTAAACAGTAAATCATAATAGATATGTCATAAAAGTGGTGCTATTGTTTTGCTTTGGTCTATTCCATCTTTAACTTTATATAATTCTGTTAGCCCAAAGTTTGTTATTATGTAATTTGATCTATTAGTAAAAATGTTTGTAATTAGGTTTGTTGTAACTTCTGAAATATTTATTCTCTCTAGAGCTTTTTTAAGTAATGGAATGTGGATTGTGTCATATGCTTTAAACATGTCTTGACTAAGTAACCATAGTTCCTTGTTCTGAACTTATGCATCTTCTAAAATATGTACTAGTGTAGCAATTGATGTCTGTGTTGATGTATTGGGAATTGCAACATAGTTGCTAGGATGTAGGATTGGATACTTGTTAAATATTGTGTTTAGTCTTTTTGTTATTGTTTTGGTGAAGATTTTTCATGTGTGTTTGATTAGAGTAATTGGACATGTTTCATTGAGTTTTTCAGAGAATTGTTGCTTCTTAGATATTGGATAAATATTGCTTTGCTTCTATATTTTGAGAATTGTATTAATCATAAGGCATGCATTGAAGATTTTTAGTAATAGGTTTAAAGTATAGTTATCTAAGTGCTTTAGCATTTCATTAGATATTTGTTGTGGCCTGGTAGTTTTTCCATTTGGTAATTCCTCTATATTAGTTTAAAGTTCATGTATAGTTATAGAGTCTAACATTACATTGTATCATAACTTATTTATTCTTTTTTGTAGCATGTATTGATCTTGCTATTCTTTCTAGTAGTTGTTGTTTGTAGGATTGCTCTTCATCTATTCTTCAAAATGTTTTTTAATTTCTTTTTTGATTTCTTAAGATTCTGTTGTAACTTTGTCAGGATGTATAATATTGTTTAGTACTACTGGGTCTGTTTGTCTTTGTAGTATACTGTTTATCATCTTTGTAGTATTGGTTGCAAAGTTGTTATATCATTTAATTATATTGTTTTTAATTTTTTGCTTATGAGCTATGTTGTTTTCTATTTTTCTAGCTTGATAAATGGCTTTCTGTTAATGTTTTAGTAGCTGCAGGGTATTTTCTAGTGTTATGCTTATGTTGTGTGACTGGTTAAGCTTGGATATTTGCATTTCTGTGTAGTTATTTATCTTGTCAATCTTATGATTAATCTCTTGGATTATTGATAAGTCTAAATTTGGATTATTTTTTTTGAGGTATTTAATAATTTGGTTGATGTTTTGTAAAGCAGTGTGAAGTTTTGTAGCTTTTTTAGAGAAGGCATAATGTGTTTTAGGACTTATTTTAGTTTTGGGTATATTGTTGTTAGCTCTCTGTTTGATTGCTTTATTTAGTATATGCCAGCTTTTGTTTAGTTCTTCTTCTATGCTAATCATTTGAGAAAGTTTATTTTCTTGTTGTTTTAGGTACTTGTTAATATCATTTTTGAATTCTATCCAGTTGTCAGGCTTCATTTGGTTATATTGAAATATTGATCTTTTCTTTGTCTTAGGTCTATATTTCTTAATATTTATATTAGGTTGCCATATTGTTGAGATTATTTTATGGTCGCTATTTGTTATGAGCTCTGCACTGATTAATTCAAATTGAGTTATATTAGATAGCATTGTGCTTAATATTCATATATCATCTATTTGGCTTTGTAGTAGTTCTCTTGCCCAGATAGATGAGTTTATATTGAAATATTTTAAAAGACTATTCATACTATGAGTTTGCATTGCTGTGAACAATTGTATTGTGAGCTGAGTTTTGTGTTTTTGTCTATCATAGTTGAAGTTTCTAAGAACTATAATATTGTAGTTATAGGTATAGCTATATGTAATCCATGTAGTGATTTCTTGTTGCATGTTTTGATTTAGTTTTTTGTTATTAGAAGGTAAATAAGCAGATATTACTCTTACTTTTTGGTTTTGTGAAAAGAAAAAGTTGATTGCTATTGCTATGCCTGGTATAGTTTTGATGTTATGTATATATGGTTGAAGAAACTTGGATATTGCAATTAAAGTGCCCATGTTTGATTCTTGTTTTTTCACAACTTCGCTAGTACTGTTTGATGTATATATGGCATAGTAGGGGTTTGATAGTTTGAATTTTGAGTAAATTGATTCAGCAAGTTTTGTTTCAGTCATGCTAACTATGTTATAATTATTTTTGTAACAGAATTTCAGCCATATTTGCATTTTTAGTTTGTCATTTGCATCTTGGATATTGTGTATTAGAATTTATATATTTTTAAGTATATTGTAATTTTTTTGGTATTCTGTTGATGTTTTGCTTAAATTGTTCTTGTTTGTTCTGTTTGGTTGTAGTATCATTGAATTTATGTAAAGATATTTTAGTTTGGTTTTGGGAGTAGTAGTAGTTGTAGTAAATAGTCAGGTATTGTTTCTATATAGAAATACTCTCGAAGGATCTTCAAGATGTTTGTAATGTCTTCTTGTTGATTTATTGGTATATTAATATATATAGAATCTGTAATTTTTTCTAGCTGTTCTTGTAGTTCGATTAAGGTCTTGGGGATATTAGGTTTGATTTATGTATTCGTAATTTCTGATTCAGGTTGTATTTGGTTTGTTTGTTGGTTTATTTGAATCCAGATTGTTAGAATTTTATAAAAATATTAGGTTTCTTTTAGTAGTCTTGCTGTTGTTACTAGCTCTTTAAGTGTTGTTATTGGTAGTATTAGGTTGTATTTTGTTATTTCTTGTGGATTCTCTGGTAGGTCTGGTTTGTCTGTTGGATTTACTGTTTTAATATGAGGCAGTAGTAGAAATAAAAATTTGTACCATGGTTTAATTTGCTGAATGAACTTTTTTGCTTGTGTTTTGTCTGTAATTTGGTATGTGAACTCATCAGTTGTTCAAATTTTGTTGGTTTCTCTTAGTAATTTTGGCTTTACTAGAAAGTAGTTGTTAGGTAATCTTTCAAAGAAATAATCTTCTTTAAGCATTTAGATTGTTTTTATGAAGTTTGTATTTAGATCTATTGGAAAGTGCAGTCTGTATGTAGGCTTCAGATCTTGGTAGGCTGTGGGCAATAGTTTTTTGGAGGGTGGTAAGTTGAAATAATTATTTGGGATTCTATCGAAAGAGTAATAATTTCTTAGTTGTCTAGTTATATCTACAAGTTCTCTAAGCTGACTTCTCTCTATAATTGGAAACAAATATTTTATTTTGGAGTTTAGGTCTGCAATTCTGTTTGGCAATGTTTCTAGTAATATAAAATAGGCTTATGGTAGTTTATCAAACTGATATATTCTATGTAAAGCTGCAGCAACTGCTTTGGTATGGTCTCTTTGTTTTATTGGCAGATCGAAAGAAAGTATTTGAACTATGTTTTCTGGAATTTGGTTAGGATCATCTAGTAGTTTTTCGAGATGTAGTGTAGTTGCTTCTTGTATTATTTCATATAGTTCTTTATTGTTTCCGATCATTTTGTCTTTGGTGAATTCTTTGTAGTATTTGATAAGATAGTAGATTTGCTTTGTTGACATTCTGTAGAACTTTGTATTAGTTAGGTAATCAATTATAATTTTTTGTCAAAGTTTTTGGTGAATTAAGTCTCTTGTTTGTCTATCGGTCATAGTTATTTTGTTATTTGCTTTGTATTTCTTAAGAGCTTCTTGGAAAAGGTTTTTATATGCTTCTTGATGCTATAGAGTTAATTTTTTTTCTCTCATAAAGGTAAAAAAGAAGATAGCATCTCTGTGTCTAAATTTAGTTTCGATTACTAGATGTAATGTCTGATTTGTAGGTTTAGTATGCATTTTATATTGAACAAATTCTTGAATTCCTTCTTTATTTTGAAGTGCAGTTACTATTTTGTCATAGTTCTATTGAGCTTTATTAAAGACTTGATTTACTTCTTTTTCTAGTCTTCTATTAATTTCTTGTGTCTACTCTTCTGTATAGTCATTCTGTTTTGTGCTTTTTTTGTTGTTAGGCTGTGTTAAGTTTTTTTGTACTATTTAGTTATAAGTCACTTGTGCTACTGGTTGCTTTGCTATTGTATTACTATTAATTTCTATTTCCATGTTGTCGCTATTTGCTACTGATGCTATATTTTGGTTTTCTGTTGATTGTGCTTCCTTGTTGTGATCTTGTGTCTGTTCTTGTAAGTTCATTATGCTATTCTGATTGGTTGCTATGTTCATGTTGCTGATTTGTTGCATTGTTATGTTGTGTTGCATATTGTTATCTGTTTTAGATAAGTTGTTGTTATGTATTTCTATTTCTGGTATCTAATTGTTGAAACCTGTTTGATCTAGTTTTGTTTTGTTGTTATAATCTGATAATGATATCATTTTTGATTTTATCATGGGTATTCCAGTTTTGCCACTTTTTGAACTTTTGTATAGTAAAGCAGAGTTGGTATGAAGTTTTTTTACTTTTGAAACTGTATTATCTATTTCTGTTTTGTTTTCTTTTGGGCTTGTTTTCCTGTTATTGCTACTGGCCTTATTTCTAGTATTATAGCTTTCCATTTGGATTTGCTTTGCTGCCTCAAATGTAAATTTGTATATTGACCCAAGGGTCTGTTGCTTGGCTGTTGTGTTTTTAGTTGTTGTTGTATTCCTTTTGCACTTTATCTTGTCTGTCTAGTAGTGCTACAATCTGGTTTTGTTGTTTTCTTTATCGTTCTAGTAATTTATTTATTTAGATTCACTCAGTTTTTCTTTGTTTTTATTTTCCTTATATTTTTATGATTTTCAAGAAAATCATAGTTAAGTTTTCATTATTGTTATTAATAAAATATACCATTACTAAATTATTACATATTACTATTATATATTAATAAATTACATAATGCATAATAGTTTAAGTTGCCAAAATTAATTGATTGATTAATATCAACTTTAGGTTTAGAGTAAGAAAGAAAAACAATCTTAAACTTTTAAGAAAATTTGATTAAATGTCATTGATCACACGATTAATAAATCTTTGCTGCGTTATGATTGGCATGTTTAATTTCGGAGGGACAGTGTTACAACCAAGGAAGAAGTTTCAACATATAATGCCAATTTAACTTCGTAATCATTAAGGTGTTCAATACTTTACTCAAGATGTAGTCATAGCTGGTAACTCTACTAAAAATGTCGTAATAAGTGCAAAAGTTTAATAGCATATCGTAAATGTGTACAAGGTTAGTGGAGAAAACTAAATTCTTAAAATTCGTTAAGAGGGGGGATAGTTTATATAGTAAAATTGTTCAACAAAAACTTCTTGTTAGAGCACAGAAGGTGGTTTCTTATGCCAGAAGGTGGTTTCTTATGCTGATTTTCGAGCTATGAGCAATTTTAAGTAGAACGAACGTTCTTCCTGATGTTTTAAGTTACATCTAATCTTGAAATCTGATTCGTATCTGCGCCACCACATTTACGATATGCAGTTTAATAAGGTAATTACGTAATCACATAATTACGAAATAATTTAGGCAAGGGAAATATCCTGGTACACATGGCGGACGGATAAATATGGTACATAATTTTCGTAATAATTTTTTAGAAGATAATCTAAATTTTTTTTAAATCAAGTCGTCGCAACTCAATTTTCTTGGGTATGAAGATAAGTTTTTTTGACTTTGTAATCTTCATTGTACTTTCACCAAGTCAATTTCTCTAATAAATCTTGACTTTCTACTAGCCCTCATTTCCTACTTACGTAAACAAGATAAAGATAATTATTCGTATCACAAATTCTGAACCACCATCACGATATAATTAATCCAGCTTTCTCAAACCACTGGCATGAGCTCGACAGTACTTGGGTTCGACGTTTTTTGGAAGAAATAGAAAAGTTAATAGCCAAAAAGATTTCACAGATTTAACAAAAAAGGCGTGTTTTTCATTTCGCAAATTCATCCGGATATTGGTCTGAGAAATTGAAAGCATAATAAGTCCTCTATTTAAGCTCTTACTTTGTTGCTGATAAAAGTTTGTTGGTTCTGAAAGAAGAACTATTTACCTACTTTTTATCTCTAATGAGAAAGCGCACTGCTAACAATACTTTTCCTATAATAAGTCAAGTCGGAACGTTTCGGCGTGCAGATTATTTTGGATTCTTTAAGTGAATTTCAAAAGAGGATAATGCTAAAGGAGATCTCGATTTCATTTATAAAAATATTAACGAATTATTAGTAATACTATATTATTATAAGGTCAAATAGAATTTATTAGAGGTCATAAGCTGTTAAAACAGCATTAAAAATTTATTTTAAATCTTTTTGTTTTGAAAAAGTAGACAAACAAAAATAAATTAAAGTATACATATTAAAAAGTATCTTAAGTCTAAGTTATTTGTTTTAAAAGGTTCAGGAACATATTATTGGACTCGAAAATCTCTATTGATGAATAAATGCAAAAAATAGTCTATAAAAAAAAAAAAATTACAAATGAAATGAAAATGCAATGATTTGTATGTATAATGCAGATGAAAAAAAGAATGTAAATGCTAAAGTTACAAATGAAAAAGAATGAAGTTACACATTTTAATGAAATTTGATTTTTTTTTTTTTTTAAATTATACTGGAAGGAAATTTGCAGCTTGACCCCAAACAATGCTGAGGTCTCTAACATTTTGATCATTATAATTAATCTGATTTTTTGCAGGTCTGAAAGAATATTCAAGAATTTGATCAGGATTTTTGATACTAAAAGCTCTTCTTATTGTAAATGGAAAGAAAATATTTGTTGGAAACTGTTGTGGAGTTTGCTTGTTATCAGATAAACCTAATCTGTTCAGGTCTTTTACAAGATCCTCAAAACCGTTGTTAGGGTCGGTAAAAATGAATTCTTCACCACCAGCAAAAGAACTTACTGATAACGGAATTTTTTGGAAACCACCAACTGAAACAGTCGTAACATCATTCAATTCAGCAATGTGTAATGCAATTGACGAACAAGCAGATCCACAATATCCATTTGTAAGAATAGCCATGTCAGTTGCATTCCAAGGCAAAGAAATGGGATTTTTATTAATGAATCCATCTATTTGATCTTTATCATTTTCAAATCCAAATCCTTTTACTTTAAGAAATTCATCAGTAGAGTTAAAAGGTAATGCATCAGGGGAAGTTAGATAGAGGTTGCAGTCGAACAAGGAAAATGGAGGATTTTTAACGTCAACGGCTTCAATCGCAGCCTTTTTAATGTCAGTAAGGCTCCAATCGGTTGGGAAAGCAGGATATGTAGCAGGAAATAATATTTTATTGATAAAATGAGCAATAGTTGTTGAACCACCTTCGTTATTCGACAAATCAAGAATGAGTTTGGTAACACCAGTATCTGCCAATGATTTGAAACCGTTCCTAAGACTTGTAAAAGCATCATCGTCACTTGTGAAAAGATCAGTAGGATCTTCAGTCGAAATCATGGCAACCCCAATATTATTTTTACTATTCAACTTATAAAATCGCGCCAATTTTGCATCAGCAACTAACGTGGCATCACTGAATACGACATCTTCTTTGAACAAATTAACATCGTTCATGTTCAGAGGGTCAAAATTATTCTGAGATCGATGCCTTTGACGGCGATCCACGTAGTCATATTGTTTAGGTTTCGAGTTTCCTAATTTTGAACGTGATTTTGAAGATTTATAACGTTGTAAAATTTTAGGTTTAGAAGATCGAGAACGTCCAGGAAGTTGAGATATAGTAGATTTAGGAGGTTTAGTGGATTTTTTAAGAAGTTGGGTAGATTTAGGAGGTTGGGTAGATTTAGAAGGCTGAGAAGGTGTGGAAGCGGAAGGATTGACACAGAATTTTGACCAGTAAGAAGAAGAATCAGAGAAGCTATTAAGATCTTCTCCGTTGTTTATAAAAGCCATCCACTCTCTTACAACTGTTTTAGTTTCTGAACCACATTTCAAAGTATAAGTGATGGAATCTTTATCGGGTAAGATTAATCGGATATTGAATTGAGAAGATCTCGGGTGAAGTTGGAGATTTCCTTTAAATGAAGCCAATGAAGCCAATGCCATATTGAATCGAACGCCAAGATCTTTGGAGACGAAAACATTGTCGCGTGCAAATTGTTTGATAACATCCAACGCTGGATTACCATCGATCGTATCGACCACACAATTTTTGTTACTCGAGTCCAAATTATCCTTGAAGACTTTGATAAGTTGTGAACCATCATCTGTAACTATGGAATATAGGGCCAACTGTTGAGTGAAAGTGAACCTTGTATAACAAATTGGAAAGTAGAAAGTATGCGGGTCTTTCATCTTAATTATTAGGTTGATTACATCAGTCTAAAAAAAAGCAATTAAATGATCTTAATTTAATAACCGAATTAAATTATCAAATAAGTTTATTCATATACATACTGTGAATTCAAAGTCATCATTGTACTCTTTTTTAGATAAGGAATCAAGTTCTTTCAAGATGTCAAACGAGTCAAAATTGAAACCGGGTTCGGGAGGTTTATTGACTTGATCGATAAACACATAAAATCCATTGAGAATTTTCTTAATAGTATCTATTGTGCCAGTTCTTATGTTATCATCAAATTTAAATGAATTATAACAAGATCTGACATCCGAAACGGGAAAGGAAAGATCTTGTCCGGATATGTTTGCTGCCTTAAATTTATTGTGAATTATTGCACATCCATCTACCAAATTGGTAATATTATCATCGAGGTTAGTGGGTTTGGGTAACGATATTTCAGTATCAGTGGTTTCAAGGTTAATGGATTGTGTGGATGTTGGAGAAAGCGTTGGAATAAACGCAGATTGTCCCCCTTGGGTCGCCAGCAACAAGAGGATTGAAAAGGTTATTAAGAAAAATCTCATTTTAATTAAGATTATATGTGAGTAAGGGAAGAGAAAGAGCAAAAAAGAACGATGGAAACGAATTCTGGGCTAATGACACATTTATTCGCAATAGGATAAAGATGTGCAGACTTTTTCAAAAAGAAAAGCAGGTATTTATATTCAATAAATAATGTGCATGTTTCAATTTTTTTTGGTTGTCTAATATTTTCGTTGTTGAATTCTTTGTCTAGAAAAAGATAAAACAATGATGGGTTGACGAGAACATAGGTAATACTTTATTACAAACAGTTTAGCGAATTGAATCAATTATTTGCCAAATGCACATTGCCGAACTTCCATTTTCCGAACAAATGAATACGATTAGATACAGACTGTTTTTAAGCGTTACTTGCATATTCCGATCTAGGATAACAAAATAGCTTTATGGTTACACGTATTTCTAAGCGCTCATGGTGATTGTTCTTGTAACTTGTTTCAAGCATAATTCATGTATCACACAAAATTACGATAACCAAAACTAGTATACAAGTAAATACAACCAACCATGTTATTTCAAATTTGGAAAAAATCATTGTTAGATACATTAACAGTTATTTCTTTGATAGTACAACAGTCCATTGTCACGATAACAGATTCGGATCCAAACTTGATTTCGCAAATATATTATCTGTATATTGATGTTTTCTATATATAGTAATTTCAGCAACTATAGATTCAAAGCTAATAAAACAACACATTATCTTTATGAAAATGTTAATTCCATAGATCATGTGGTTGGGCATTTATTAGGTGAATTATTAAAATTTTAAACAAGGTTTTTTTTCGTTTAGATGCAATTGTAACACTCAAATCTTCAGAAATTATTTAATAAAATTCTAAAACTGTGGACACTATCTTGCATTGATGTACAACGCTTTGTTTAGAAGTTGGATCAGTCTGTGAAAAAGATAAACTGATAACGGAAGACTATTATTACGGGCGGATTAATGATCACCTCAACACACAAAAGAAGCGACGAATTGTTACTAAATCAGAAGGCATGCCGCGTAACGTTTCTCAACGTATTAAGAGGCGGAACGATCTGCCACAGATAGTTGAAGAGCGTTTCGAGAGAGATTCAGGTGGGACAAGTAAAAGGGTTTTTAAAGAACGTATTATTATTTGGAATTAGTTTTTTTTATTTAGAATACAATTTAAAGGACTTTATTAATTATTATTATTATTTTTTTTTTGTGTAGGCACACTTGTTACTTGAACTGCTTTTACAAGAAAAAGCCCAACACGTTATTTATAAGAAATTTACAGAAAAAAACAAGAGGATTTTTCGAACACCTTCTATAGCTTTTACACTTTTTTTCATTCACATACGCTGTTTTACCAATTCTAACTAACATCTTTTTTCCTTTTACAGTCCAGCCTTCATTCTGATAACATTTTCTTCATTGAGTTTCACCTCTACAATATGACAATCAAAGCGACGCATGTTTTCTCATAAGGTAATATTAGTTTGACAGGTGCCAAACTAATTCGAAAAGGAGTCTTGGGTCAAGATCGACATCGCTATTATTTCAAGAGGTTTCATAGCATCACTTGCCTTATTAACGGCTAATTCAATGTCAACCGATCGAGACTCGATTTCTAATGACCTAAATTTATTGCGTTCCTCCCAAATTTTTTTGTTTTGTTCATCATTGTCAATTCAGGTTTGGATGTTTGCTGCAAGGGGTTCATTATCCCATTTTATAAGCCAGACATCGTAATACTGTTGAAAAAATTTCGAGAGCACATGGTTCTTCTAAGGAACCAATGTTGGTTATATGTCGATAGAATACTATATTGTAATTTATTTATAACTAGATATTCAAAAATCTGGTGTATAATGTTCGCAACAGAGATCTTTCTATTGGAGCTTAGAGAAATTCTTTTCTTCGCAAATCTTTTTTTATTTATTTTTATAATCGAAATAAAAAACTCTTTGGGTTTTATATTTGGAAGATAGTAAATCTCTTTATGAAAAATAAAATCGACATGTAGGGATTTTTTTAGTGAAAAGTTTCAATAACAAACATTTTTTATATAAAAAATTAACCAATTAGAAAATACCTAATGATTGTTTTTGTTACACCAATTACAACATTTTTGCACGAAGTTAGAGTCAGTTTAAAATTTGTGATTATCACGTGAATTCGTGATATCAAATTTATCTTATTAAACTTTGTATTTTTTACATTTCACACTTACGCTTTATATTTTTCTAATATTAGGTTGTTTTTACGTCACTAAGAAGTACTATAGAAGACTGAATAACACAAATATAAAGGTAATATATTGTACTGAATAGTTGCTGATCGTATGTATTCGTTTTGCGACTTTGGCTATAGATTGAAGAAATTTGAAAGCTCATCAGGCCGTAATTTGTGAAGTTGCTGTAGGATCCTAAAGTGGACGCCTGTTGCAGACGTTCGTTTCTTCATTCTATAGTTCAGAGATAACTTTGGTTTATTATTTTGGTCAGTGTTTGTGGGACTGACTGGTTAAGGTAATTACTCCTTAAACACAATATATAAAATTAAGCAACTGAAAGCTCTTCATGACCACAATTATTGTGAACATCCTTGTTCAATTTTTTGATGACGCAATTATTCATTTTTTTATTTTATTTTCTTTTTAAAAAATATGCTATTTATGAATAATACCGAAAACACTTTAAAAAAAAATTGATACCGAGTTACTCATAAATTTTGCGGCAGCAAAGTTGTTAAATCACTCTTTTGTATAACGAAGATTTATTATTTTAATAAAGATTTATAAAAAAATCTAATTTATTTCAAGTTATCATTTAACAAACCTGATAATTTAAAATTTTATAAACAAGAACTTACATTAAGCAAATGAACTTTAGTATAATCGATAAATCAAATAAATTCTTGTTATTTAATGGATACGTAAAATCATGTGGCCAAAGATCATGTAGTTTACTATTATTCTAACTAGATTACTCCATGGGTATCCGTGCAACACATTATCGAATTAAACTTTTTTTCTTTTCAAGAGCAGAAAAAATCTCTCATTCAAAGAACACTAACAATTATTTATTGACTATTAAATAAAGAAAATAAACCAATTATCGCCAGGACCGTTACCTGCACCGTTTCGCAATGGAATCATAAAAAAGACCATTACTACGATACTAAACATTTCATTGAGTCAATCAAATGATAAAGAAATTACAGTATAATTATTAAATAATGTTCTCTAAATAATAAATTAAAAAAGAGACTAGTTCTTTATCAAATAACAATTTTAAAAGTCCTCAACATACGACAATTTAAAAAACTTAAATAAAATTGTTCCTTGTACACGACAATTCAAGGAACCCAAATCTAAATAAAGTTCTTTCTAGCGCACGACAATTTAAAAGACTGAAACCTAATAAATCTCTTTCTAGCATGACAATTTAAAGGACCCAAATAAAGTTTTCCTAGTGCATGGCAATTTAAAGACCGAAACCTAACAAAGTTCTTTCTAGTATACATAGCACGATGATTTATGACAAGGTTATTCACATCGGTCTATATTAATCATGTGATTTTCATATAGACCGATGGGCACCTTACTATGATCGTACCAACAGAATAACTCGAGTTATTTTGATGATGATTGCATCAAATAACGGAGTTATTTGATGACGCAATCATCACCAAAAGAACTCGAGTCATTCTGTTGGTACGATCATAGTAAGATACCTATTTATTATGGGATTTACAGCAATGTAATAAGTAGAGATTGAGAAAATTTCTACCCGGATATTATTAAATTAACCGGGTTATCTGGGGTATTTGTATCAGGGGATATACTGTGCATTCTGATTTCATGGGCTGTACATCAATTACCTTGGTAATTTATTTATACACCTTAAAGTACTTTTTTGATAACTAAGTAAAAAATTGTCACAAACATTATTTCTATCTTCAAAAAAAAGCTAGAATGCGAACTTCAAAATTAATCTTTTATAATCTTATTCACAGAAACGTTAGCTTAGACACGAATTACTGAAAGAGGTACAGAAAAAAGTTACGTTTGAATTTTAAAATGCACAAAAACAAATGTAGTTACTAACAGAACAGTTGTCTCTTTTTTTTAAAGATTGAGATTTCTGGTTAGGTGGTTGAAGCAAGACAAGCTTGTTCGCATGAGAGATCTGAGTTTTATATTTGATATATTCTTAAGTTAGCTTAGTTTGTTAAAGCGTACTTAGATACAATAGATCAATCTAGGTTTATAGATTATAGGTTTATTGATTCGGGTTTTGTTTAATAGCGAACACCATTTTTTGCCCTACTCTATATTCGCCTATCTATCTTTTATGCGTATATAATCCAATAAACATGTGTATTTATCGATTTATATGAATTTATTTCCATAATATAAAATAACGAATTGCAAATTGTGTGATTTGATTGCCTAATAATCTCATGTAGACCTACAAATTGATCTATGAAGCTAAGAATTTCTGCCTATAACTTCTGATTTGATGTGGATAAACACATCGTGATTGGTCAAAACGTAACTGATAAAATCATTGATAAAGTCAGATTAAAATGACTTTTGAAGTTTCTATTTAACCTTATAACCCCACTTCAGGGACGGTAGATACTTCCATTCCATTTTATTCCGATATAAATTGACCAATCAGAACTTGCATCTAGCACTAGATACAAGTTTTGATTGGTCAATTGATATTGGAATAAAATGGAATGGAAGTATTCACCGTCCCTGCCCCACTTATCCCTTAAACCGTTTTCCAGGCAAATTTATCTGGAAATTTCATGATTGATCTGTGATTAAGCTATCAAATTATATTGAATTGTAGTCTAAATCGTAGTAGATACGTAGTTAAATTGACGGTTTAAGGGATACTTATTTATTATAAATTTTACCTGTAAAGCTGACTCTTAACTGTTATGACGAAGACCAATATCCTATGCATTATGTCTGAAACATGTTTGGTATTAGTAATTTGAGTCTCAATTGTAGTGGCGTATAATCATATAAAATCTATGATTGATTAAGAACAGATTAGTGAAGCAACTAAAATTCGGCAAATCAGCCTGATTTTAAGGTTAAGGCTAGTCTAACATTAAAAATAGCATCAGCCAGCTATAGTATAACAAAATTTTTATTTGAAAATTTTTATTTAGTACATAAAATAGATTAGAATTAATAAAATTTTTATAAAATTATTCAAGATTTTACTAATAAAGTGGCAGTTCAGAAGTGCTTGATATAATATAAGTGGATTGTGTAAATAATGTATGAGATTTTAGAACAAATATAAGCAATTTTATATATTGGCTTTATAAATAGTTATTAGTTAAATTTGTCTGTATTTTTGCACTTTTTTTAGCTCTAATTTACTTTTTAAAATATTAATTATTTTTTTGTAATATTTATTTTTAAATTATAAAAAAAAAATTAGATTATGTATAAATCAAAAATATATAATTTTTAAAAAAATTTTAATAAAAATAAACTTTTTAAATATTAATTTTTATATTTATAAATTTTAATATAATTTTTAGTTTATATTAAAAATTACAAAATTTTTTTTATAATTTTAAATTGTAAATTATACTTTATTAATTTATTATTATTATTTTTTAATATATATATATATTTATTATTATTATTTATTAAAGCTAATGTTCATAGTAGCTATTGCCTTTATTTGTATTTTTAGTTAATGCATTACATATAACTTGTACAAAATAAATGTACAACTAGCTAAATATGCAACTTTTGGTTACCTATTTAAATAGTTTGCTTACAGGTTCTACACTAGCTATCATGCTTATAACTTATTAAAAGATTATTTGTTTAAACATTTTGATCTTTATATTGCATCTAGATAAATAGGTATCTTGTTTTTATACAACTAAATAATGGTTAACTCAACATTTAGTCTTTTTTTATATATTTATCAAGTTGTTATCAAATTTCAAAGTACATTATTTAGCTGTAAAACTTAAAGCATCTTTTTGTTAACTAACTTATCTATTTTATAAACTATTAACAAAACTAGCTTTTGCAGAGTTCATTCAAATTCTAATACCTACTTTACAACTTATTTTTAGTACTTTAATATACTTCTGCTTTAATTTTAAACTTTTAATTCAGATAGTCTAATAAAACTATGATTTAATTTTTAATATATTAAGCTTAGTCTAATATCTTTTTTTCTTTAGTTTAAGATTTTTAACAGTCTAGTTAATAGTATTCCTTGTCTAAAAGTTCTTGTTAGTCTAATTTTTTTTAAATCAGTATCTATTTTTAGGTCTAGCTTTTATAGTACTACTAGTAAAAATATATATTATTTTTCTATTTAGGTTTTTTCAAGTGGGTTTTGGTTTTTTTAGTTTTATAAATATATACAACTATAAAACTTATCTTGAGTTTGCATTGCTTAATATTAGTTTGCATTCTTTTATTTGACTAAAATTATACAAATGCTTTATAACTTGTTAATCATACTAGTATAATCATAGTTACAGATATACTATATTAATTAATTAATAAAGTGCTGTTATTATAATATAAATATTATATAAAAAATTATTCAAATTTTATTATTAGTAAGATTTAAATTTATAACTTATTACTTAAAAAATTAACAACTTATCTATTTTACTAAGTTATTATACTTCTTATTTTTTTAATATAAAAAATAAGGTTATAGCTTTAACTTTATTATTTTATTTTTTTTTAATTTTTAATTTATTTAAAAATTATACTCTATAATAGTTATTTTATTAATATATTTTAAGATTATTATTATATGGTATGGCAAATTAGTGAAGTAGATAAGTTGTTATACCCCCAAGTAGTAAGTTGTAAGTTCAAAACCCATCAACAGTGAAATTTGGATAATCACCTATGTAATATATAAACAGTATTACAGTGACAGCATTCTGTCGATCAGTTGGGATAGGATACCTGTAACTATGGTTGCACTAGCATAACTGGCAGGTCTGGGGCATCTGTGTAATCTGTTACACAGAGGAATGCAAACTGGTACCAGGTAGTGCAAACCTAAAATAAGTCCTCGGCTCATATAAATCTGTAGAATTGGGAAGCCAGAGCCTATTTGGAAATTCTGAACAGAGAGGTAACATGGATCTTTGACAGTACTACTGTAAAGGCTAGACCTAGGAAATGGATACCAATGTGAAGGATTCAGGTGGTCAAGAACCTTGAGTAAGAGATACTATCAACTAGGCTACTGGATTTTAAACTGGAGGAAAAGAATATTAGGCTGGCCTTAATATACCAAGAACAGATCACAGTCCTTCTGGGCTATCTGGATTGGGAGTCTGGGTTTAAAACAGTAGTATACTAAAAATACTAGAGATATACTGTGAAGTCAGTACTAGAGTTTGGGTGAACTCTGCAAAGGTAGCCTGTGTTAGTGTTCTAAAAGTAGATAGATAGTTAATAACAGAGGGCCCCCTGCACCTTACTGGCAGATGACATACTTTGAAATATGTAACAGTCTGGAAACTAGTACAAAAAGGGTAGGTACCATACTGCTCAGACAATATACCAGTTAGGTATATATGGGGGGTTAGTTGGGAATTTCAATATAACAGGGCAGATGATCAGAGGGTTTAAATGAATAATTTTTTAGTAAGTTATAGATATAGCATCTAGTGTAGAACCTTAGAGCAGACTACTTAAATAGATAATCAAAAGTTGCATACATGACTAGCTGTACTCTCATCTCTGTAAAAATAGTTGTAATAGCTAATTCAATATAAAGTTAATAAAGTATCACCACAAGTATGGTCTTTAAAATAAAAAAAAAAGATTATTATTATAATTATTTTTATAAAAATAAGAGTATAGCTAGCTATATATATAATTTTAGTTATTTATTTAAGTAGTTTACTCTAAGGTTCTATACTAAATGCTATATCTATAATCTACTAGAAGATTATTCATTTAAACCTTCTAATATATATTTTGTTAATTATTTAACTACTACAAATATCTTATATATACTTAACTAATATACTATTTGAACAGTATAGTATCTTCTTTTTTTTAAACTAGTACTTAGGCTGTTATATATTTTAAAGTATAATACTTACTGATAAGACTTTGAAAGTTTTTTTGTTAATTATCTACTTATTTTACAGACTATTAACAAGAGTTTGTTCTTATAAAATTTATCTATTTTTAGTACTTACTTTATAACATATTTCTAGTACTTTTAGTATACTATTATTTTGTTTTTAGATTTTCAATTTAGATAGCTTAAAAGAACTGTAACCTGTTTTTGATATATCAAGTTTGGCCTAATATATTTTTTTTAGTTCAACCTAATAGTTTAGTTAATAGTAATTCTTATTTAGAAATTCTTGTTTGTACAATTTCTCTATATTAGTATCTATTTTCTAGGTTTGGCTTTTACAGTAATATTACTAAAGTTTTATATTATTTTTCTGTTTAGGTTTTTTTAAGTAAATTCTAGTTTTTTTTAGTTTTATAGATTTATATAGTCATAAAACTTTATTTTAAATGAGTTTGCATTATCTAATATCAGTTTGTATTTTTTGTATAACTAAGATTATACAAATATCTTGTGATCTGTTAGTTATGCTGATATGATTATAATTATAGATATTTTATTTTAACTAATTAACAAAATGCTATTACTATAATACTGTCTAAATATTATATAGATAATTGTCTAAATTTTTATTATCAATGATTTTAAAATTATCATCTACAACTTTGAAAGTTATCAATTTATTCACTTCACTAAGTTACTATACTTTTAAGTAAAGTTTTTATAAAAAAAAAATTGTTTTTAAATTATATATAAAGAATAAAAACTTAAAGATATATTCTGTAATCTAAATTTACAAAAAAAATTAAATTTCAATATAAGTAATAATATAAGAAAGAAAAGTATAATATTTAATCTATTAAATAGTTTAAAGATTAATTTTAATGATTTTTAAAATTAAAATAAAAGATAAAGTTAAACTAAAAGAAAAACTATAAAGTAAGCTAGTAAAAGATATAATTTAAAACTATAAAAAACATAAAATACAATAAAAAATCTATATTTATTTATATATTTGTTAGTTTAAATAAAAAAAAAGTTTGTTAGAAAGAAAGTAATAGTATAATAAAAAAATAAAATATTGTAAATAGTAAAAATAAAATAAACAAAAACCAAATCAAATAGAGTAAAAATAAAAAAAAGAATATATAAAAAATTGAATATTTTAAAACTATTAAGTGTAAGTATTTTTTTTATATAGATTAAAAACAAAATTAATAAATATGTTAAAAAAAAGTTGTGTTTAAGATAAAATTAAGAAAATTTAAAGCTAAGTAGTAAACTGCTTAAATAAAAAAGCAAATAGTCTAATAAAATAAAGAACTAGTTTGATTAAATTGATAAAAAAGAAAAATAAAAAAGTTATATTTGTTAAAAATATAAGAAACAAGTAGTTTATTTAAAAGAATTTTAACATAAAAGGTTTTTAAAATAAAAAAATAAAAGTTATAAATAAAGTCAAAGATTTTTAATTATTATTAATATAGAGTTATATAAGGTAATATTAATAAAAATAAAACAAATTTATTAAATAAATTAGTCTTAATTCTATTGATATCATCCTATATAGTTTTTTAGTTAGTATCAAATACAATAGTAAACCATTATTGAAAATAATGTTAAGATATTTAAAATATTATAATGTAAGCTTAATAAATAGTTTAAATAAAATAATAAATAAAAATTTTAATAAAAAATTAGACAATAAATAAAATATAACTAAGATTATAAAAATTATAGTTAAAAATATTAAAAAAATAATATTTAGTAATTATAAACAAGTTGGTTAATAAAGTTATTGAATGAATTATTTTGGTATACAGTAATTTTGTAAAAAGTAAGCTGAATATTATAGAAATTAATAAAATTGATAAGAGTTTGCCAAATAGAAAAATATAAAATATGGATATAAAAAAATGTAGATGCTAACTTATAAATATTATAATATTTAAAAATTACTAATTATAAGTTAATAAAGAAGTAAACAGAACAGTATCTAGAAGTAATCATAATTGCTACAAAAATAGCAAAGATTTTAGTTTTAAAGAAACATGATCAAAGTTTAACTTATATCTAAAATAAGTAAATATTAGTTATCTTATTAAGTATAATATACTAACTTGATACATTTGAATTAAAATATAATTATACAAAATTTTATATATTAACTTACAATTAAATAAATATATTTAACAATAAATATAAATTTAATACAGAACTTTTTGAAACCTCTAGAGTCAATAGCATAGTAGTTATACTCTGAGATCACAAATCACAAGATTGTCAGTTCAAATTCTAGTGATGGCAATTGTAGAAATGCATTTCTAAAATAAGGAACTGCAACATTGCAGCACCAGGAACTCAGAACATCATCAGACAGACTTATTTTTAGAAAAGGCAAGTAACCTGTAATTGAGAAGCCACCTGGTGATGAACATAAGTTAGAACCTGATTTGGAATAACCAAAGTCATGAAATGTAATATGAAGCTAAATGTTTGACAATGAGAGATACTATATGAACTTATAGTAACAGTCAGTTCTTAATAGAGTCTAGCAAAGCCTTCTGATTCCAGCAAGGTTAGTGCAGATGGATCACTTTTAGAAAGTCTAAAAGTATGGACTAGGAGAAGGCAAGGTCTAGTGATTGTAAACATTTAAGAACATTAGTTTGAGAAAGTTAGGACACAAGAAAGATCTTGGCAAGATCATCAAAATAGAAAAAAAAAAATACAGAACTCTTTTTGATAATCATTCAGACCAAATTTTTCAAAAAGCTGAACTGCAGAAAAATAATATAGTTAATATATTAAATCTCATAAAAACTTTTTTGAAATACTAAGCATGCATAGTAGGCAATAAAATAAAATTGAAAAAGAAGCTATCACTTTGTAATGATGGTTTAAAAGCACTCTGAAACTATAGAAGAGTGGTTAGTAAAAGCCAAAGGTTTTTTATAAAGTAAATAACAAAGTTGAATATATTACTTCTATACAACTATAAACCTTACAAAGATATCCAAAAAGGTTAAGCACTTATAGAAGTCAAAAGTTTGGTCTATTTAACATTTTTACTTTTTTTGAGAAAAATTTTATAAAAGTAGGCAATTCAGTTTACTCTCTTCAAAAGATCAATACATAAAATTACCAAAACAGTTATTAGTATTTACTTTTTAAATAAGATTGTAAAAACAATATAGTAATACAAATATGACTTATACATGTGCCTTGAATCACTGAACTTCTATAAAACATTGTTTTTGGACTAACTAGTACTTATGCTAACTTTCTACATTTAAATCAAAGTTTTTATCTTATATAGTTTTTTCTTTTGTTAAATATTCTAAATAAATAGAAGATAGTGATCCTAGTATAGTGGTTGGGTTATTATTCTTCAAGTGACAAGTCTAAGGTTCAAATCCCATCTATAATAAAATTTGAAAATTAATTTGTGTTATGGAAACTGTCTTCTGTAAATCAGTTAGCCTCAGACAGCTGTAACCCAGGTACATCAAGTCAGGTTCTACTGATATTGGGAGCTTGGGGTATTTATATGAAGTGCAATATTATATATACATAAAGGAATGTTAATAACTGGTATTGTATAAGACTTTGGTGCAAACCTATGATAATACTATTAGATGTAAAAGACTAAGAAACTGAGAAGACAGAATCCTACTTAGAAATTCCTAAGTAAAAAGGTAGCACAAACTTTTAATGATGCTGTCAGACTGATGAAAGCCCACAAAACATCTTCATAAGAACTAAAAATTAAAACTGAACTTCAAGATGTATAGAAGAGCACATGACCAACCAGGCCACTGGATTTGCAAAAGAAAAGGATACTAAGATATACTATACTGAGCCATCTGGATTGGTAGTCTGGAATAAGACTAATGGTTTTGAGTTGCAGTTAGTAAGAGATAATGGAGAAGATGTTAGGAAAATAAATACCAGAATTTGGATAAACTTTATAAAAGTAGAAATAGTGTAATATAGTAGTTTAAGGTTAGCCCTAACTGCAAGTATTAGATAACTATAGCATGTTATATAAAACTAGGTTAGCTGTATATAGGACACAGAAGGATTTGGTAATGATGCTTTTGAGGATATATTGCATGAAATAAGGTATAGAGTCCTAAGGATATGGATAAGCATCTAGACCTTCTCAACTGACTTATATAGTAGAGATGATTTAGTGATATAGTAAGGTTGCAGTACAGAGGATTTAAATAGACAACACTTCTAGTTAGGTTGCAGGTATAACAACTAGTATAGAACCATTAGTAGGCTACTTAATTAGACACCAAAAATGTATATATAACTAGTTATACTCTCTAATGTAAGGAGACTCCTTTGAGGCCTTGACCATGAGTCTCTATATCTTAATTATATTGAATAAAAAGCTTTAGCTCCAAAAGAAGCTAGTTTAATATAAAAAAAAATATTCTAAATAAATAGAATAATAGTAAAGTTAATTCTATTTAGTATAGTTTATAATTTTTAAGACCTAATACAAACTTATAATTGTGATTATCTGATAGTTGTATAGCAAAAGTTGCATATATCTTTTTTTTTTCTCTTGATTTTTCCTTTTCCTTTTTTATTTCTTGTTTTGTATCTTTTATCTTTATCTCCTATATCTTTTTTTTTTTTTTAACTTTAAGTAGTTATACTAGTATTTTATTAAGATTCTTGAAACTATATACATATACAATTATATAGAATTTCTTAATATCTAAGTCTAGCATCACTTAGCCACTTTAATGGTACCTAAATGCAACCTGTCATACTATTTTAGTTAAAGATAGACTGCTCATCTAACTACTTAAAGCCATACTAGAAGGATCTTCTCTCTTCTGTAACAAATATATTTATTGTTTTCAAAACTTCTTTCTTTATTTGATCTGCCTTTTCTATATTCTTTTTTTTTCTTCTTCTTTTGTTTATCTTTTTTAATCCTCTTTTTTGTTTTCTTCCTTGCATAAGCATCTTTTTTCATTTTATTTATTATATTGAGTTTCTTCTTCTAGGCTTGTATTTTTTCATATCATACTTTTTATACTTGGTCATAAAAGGTGTTTCATACTGTTCTTGTGACTATATTTATATACTCTGTGTTGCTTGCTTGTTTAAGAATCGCTCAAGCCTTTTTCCAACTTTTAGCATTGTGAGTTTTTATATTAGCACTTCTTTGTTTGTAAGTTTTTTAGCTTTTGTTTCTTCAAATATTGTCTTATATAGAACTTGTAATGAGATTCTGTTTTTTTTCTCTTTCTTAAGTTTATTTCATAATATTGCTATTGCAACTTTTTGAATCCACTTCTACAAACTCTTTTGTTTACTACAGCTTGCTAAATATGCCTGAGTCTCTTTTTCTCCAACTTGGCATACATGGAACTTTGCTGTTATATATACTTTTAATCTTCTTCTATTTAGCTTCTCAAGTGTTGATAGGCTGTTTATTATACATTTGATAGCTATAGCTTTTCTTGTACTAAGTTTTCTTGACATACAATAAACTTCTTTTGTTCTATTCATTTTTTTCCAAAAGCTTGACCAATTATGCAATGTGTTTTCTGTTTCTGGTTCTAATATTCTATTGGATTTGTTTCTCTTTAACTGGCTCCTATTTTGGTATTTGCTACTATTTTATACAAAAGTCTTGCTAGTATTTCAATTTTCTTGTTTTTTTCACTCTAAATAGTACTATATTTTATTATATTTGACTTTATTTGCATATATTTTGTTCTAGTAATTTTTTTTTTTTTGCAAGTGAGTCTGCTCTGTCATTCTATTTATCTTCACTATGGCTTTTAACTTTAATTATTTATATCTTAATATTCTTGCTCTTGATAAGATTTACAATATTCATTATCTACATTGCATTTTTCTTTTTTAATATTCTTTCCTTATCTATATTCTAAAATGCTCTGTTAATGTTTCTTAATGCTGCAATGCTGTCTGTAAACACTTCTATGTTTTTTTCTTCTAGTACTGTTAAAATTACTGTTCATATTGCTGCTAATTCTGCTATTGTTGCTGAAGGCCAATCTTTAAGTCCTAATGTAATTTTCTTTTCTGGCCAATCTTCTTTCTCTCTTACTTGTACCCAACTAAGACTCATTTTTTCTGTATTGTTTTCTTCTTTTTTTTTGTATAATGCTCTGTTAGTATAGAAACTATATTTTCTTTTATCTCTTTCCTTGTTTTGTATTAATATTTCTACTAACTAGTTTGTAATCATGCTATTTAATTCTTGTTTTTAATCAGTTCTACTTCTAATTCTTCTGTTTGTTTTATTTTTATTAACTTCACTTTGTCTTTTTTCTATTCTTCTATTGTTCTGTCTTTTAGTATCTACTCTAATGTTGCATTTATCTTATTATTGGCTTTCTCTATTAGTAACTCTGGTATTACCTCCATGTTGTGGTTACATCTTATTCATCTTTTACAGTTATCTGTTGTCTGTTCTGAACTGCTTTCACAACCTTTGCATATGCTTAATTCTGTTGATATCTTTTCTTCTTCTATATACATTGATCAATGCTCTGCTAACACTTTTTTCTTCTTTTTCTTAATTACTTTATCTAGTTGCTAGTTGTGTTTTGGTTCATGTATAATCCATTCTTTTTTCTTCAGTCTTTAAACATCTTTGTCTATTTGATTTTTAATACTTGTGTGTTATATCTTTTTGTTTTGTAGTGGTCTTGTATTTTTCTTCTTATTTGTATTCTTAGCATCTTTCTTTTTATTTTACTAAATCATTTAGCTTTTTTTTCTTTATATAACAGACCTTGAAGACTCTTAAGCTGTCTTTATGTGATCAGATTGTCATCTTTTATATCTATAAGTTGGTTTATATATAATACTCTCTATTTATTATTATGCTACTATTTGCTATTTATGTTTTTGTTTTTAATATGTCTCTTATTTGTTTATCATGTTCATAAACTTTCTATAAGGGTTTTTTTGCTTGGATGTTTATTCTTATTTCTTTTGCTTTAGCTATTGTTTAACAGACTAAATTGTTCTTCCAAGACTTCTTAACTTCTATTTTTCTTTTATTGTCTTAAATATTTTCTGTTAAGTCTGCTTTCTGGCATCCTTAAGCTATTATAAGTCTTGTTAATTCATTTACACTATTCTGTCTATTAAGTCTTGAAAAAAGACTACTTATTTGCTTTGTTGTTATTTCTTGGCTTAGTGTTTTGCAATTTTCTAAGTCTTTGTGCTTAATTGTGCAATTGTTTAATGTTTTTATCATGTTGCATTTATGTTTAGCTAAATATATTAATAGTTAATATATTTTGTCAATCATCCTCTCTAACATTTTTGTCAGCTGTAAGAGATATCCTAGCTTAAGAATTATTACTGTATTGTTTATATATGCAATTTGGCTTATTGTCATCTTTTTGTATTTTAGATCTTTAACTGTTTGACTAACTATTTCTTTTGCTTTCTTACAGATCAGGCATTCTTTATTCTGCTATTTAGCCAGATTCCTAATAACCTTACAATTTTGTTATTGGGTTCTTTTCTTATTTTACTATAACTAAATATGATTTCTTTTTTTTCTTCTTATATTCTTGTATTTATTATTATGAGCTTTGATTTAGATTCATTTATTTTAATGTTATTTGCTTTAAAGAACTCTTCTGTAATGCTCAGGATTCTTAGCATTTGTTTTTTGCTGTTTATGATCCATGTTATGTTGTTAGCATATGCAGTTGCTGCTTGCCTATAACTTGTAACATTATCACTGCATATTCTTTCTGTTATTTTTTGTTTTACTGTATAGCCTAGTGTTTCATCTTCTTGTATTCTTTCTAATAATGAATCATAGAAAAGATGCCAAATTAGTGATAAGATTACTTTTTCTTGGTCTATTCCATCTTCTGCTGTTATTTTTTTTGTTAAACTATAGACTATGATAACTTTGAATTATTGTTTACAAAAAAGATTGCTTATGTATTTTTTTGTTTTTTGTAAAATTTTGATTCTTTTTAAAGCCTACTCTAGGCTTTTTAATAGAACTGAGTCAAATGCCTTTTTCATATCTTGTAACAATATTCATATTTCTTTGTTTTTTTCTTGTGCCTTCTTCATTATCATGTTTAATATGTATATTGGTTGTTCTGTTGAATTACTTGGCAAATCTGCAAAGTTTGGCCCTTTAAGTATATTTTTTTCTGTAAATACTTTGTCTAATCTTTTTGTTACTCCTTTCATAATAACTTTTCTAAAGGTTTCAATTAGTGCTATTGGCCTAATGTTGTATAAACAGTAATCCTAGTTAATGTCTTTTGGGATTGAATATATTTGCACAATTTTTCACTTCTTTAGTATATCTCCTTTTTTCAAATTCAAAGTTACAAAGGCTCTAAAAATTTTTTGTGATCTCTTTTTTGCATGTTTTATTAATGTATAACTTATACCTGATTTGTCAGAGGCTGTATTTGCTTTAAGCTCCCTAAGTATTTCTTCTCATTCTTTTTCTTCTATTCTTTCTTTTAATTTCTTATATCAGGCCTTATCGATCTAATTTTTTGAGTCATATATCCTTTTTTATTCTTTTGTTATTTCTTTAAGTTTGGTTTTCTATTTCCTAAATTGGTTTTTAAAATGAACTGCAAAACTATTTAAAACTGTATTTGGTTTTGATATTAGATCAACTTTATCTTTATCTTGTATTATAAATCTGCCTAGAACAATCTTTTTGTATGGTTTATTTAGCAAGCTGGCAATCATTTAACCTTGATCTGTTTTAATTATTTTGCATCTTCTGTTTATGTTTTCTTCTATCTGTTTTCTTTGTGTCTATTTCCATTTCTTTTTTTTTTCTTTTTAATTATTCTTTGCCAATATTTAATCTTATTTATTCAAGCTTCTAACCACTGTCTGTGTAGTTTTGGCAATGTTGTTTTCAACTCTTTTTCTATAATTTGGAGTTTGTTGTTTGTTTTAGCTCTTTCATTTTTTTTTACTTCTTGGTTCTTCTTACTTTTTGCTTTTTTGATTAATTGTTGGAGTTCAATAATATGTTTGTGTTTCTTCATCTTTTTTTGATCTTGTCTTCTATTTAACTTAGTGTTAAATATTTTCTTCTTTGAGATTTGCTTGTTTGCTGCTTCAATTATAGCTTCTTCTATTGCATCTCACATTTGGTCTAATATCTCTGTACTATATTCTGTTTTTATATTATTATCTTCTAGTTATTTTAATACTCTTTTCATTCTAGCTAATTTTGTAGCTCTCTTGCATAACCTTCTTAGTCTTCTTGTTTTGCTTCTTCATATAAGTATATTGTTCTTGTTTGGTCTTTATATTTAATTTCTGCTCTGCTACTGTTTATAATTATATGTTTTATCTATATTTCTGTTGTTATTATTTTATGATCACTGTCTGTCAAACCTTCTGCTTTCTCAATATTAGCTTTTTGCAGACCTGATATAAGTGTTTCTGATAGCCAAATATAATCTATTCTTGTTATAGCCTTTTGACTTAACCATATATATGCTTATTTTGTCAGATGCAGATTTCTATATGAGTCTATGAAGTTTTGTCTTCTGAGTTAGCTAAATATTGACAATTTTTTATAGTTTGATATTTGCAAATGTTGTCTGTTTAGTACATTATCTACTGTGTGATTAAAATTACTAAGTATGATTATTTCTGTATATATTTTTCTGTTGATTATTACTTTTACAATTCTTTGCTAAATTTTTTTACTTATTGATTCTAATTGTTTAAAGTATAATCTCACTTTTAACATATATTCACTGATTCTTTTAATTGCCTCTACATGTTTTTCCTATTTTTCTTCTATTAATCTTCCTATACCTGAACCTTTTTTCTTGTCTGTTACTGCATTAGTCTAATAACCCTTATACTGTATATTATAACTATGCAACAAAATTTTTCCTTCTTTTTTAGCAATATTTAGTTCTGTTATTTTCACTATTGTGAGTTCTTCTTTTTCTACTTATTCTAGAAGGTTTTCCAATTTTCATCCTTTGATTTTCAGTTTGTTGATATTGTGACATGCTATTTTTAATTCTTTTTTTTACTGTTTCCATTTTTCTTTCAGATGTTTATGTTTTGTTTCTATGTTTTCTGCTTTTTCTTTGCCTTTTTTTTTAATTTTTCATTATAACCAGAAAACACATCTATATTTCTTTTTTTGAAAATTTTTCTTTTATTATGCAAGAACTTTCCAATCTTCTGGTCTATATTTATTAATTTAACTGTAACACTATTAGGAGTGATTGACAATGTCTTCTTTTGTCTTCTATTTTATTTTGTTTTGTTGTGCTTCAAGTTTTTCTAGTTTCTTAAAAATTTTTTCCAAAAGGTCTTGGTTCTGTGTTTGTGGATCTTCTTTCTTAGTATTAATATTGCTATTATCTAACTATTCTACTATGTCTTGTATTTGAAGATTATTTTCTATTTCTATATATTTCTTGTTTGAGTTTTGACTGCTTTTGTTTCAGCTTTTTTCTTTTTTTATGTCAGTATTTCTGTTCTCTAGATCTTCTTTCTCTGTTTTTGTAAATCTTCTGCTTAAGTTTTGGATTATTCTGTTTCAGATTCTTTCTCTTCTTTTTTGAGAAACTTTTTTTTTTTTTACTTATTTTTTCTTTTGATTTGACCAGAATACACAAAAGTTGTTATACATAATTGGTCTTGATTGAGCTGTTTCTTTTTCCTTTTTGGTTACAAATGAAATTATTGTGATTCTTCTTTGATTTACATTTCTATTTGATAGAATGTATACTGATTTTGCACCTTTATTCCTCAAACAGCATAATAATAGGACTTCTAAAGCATTACTTGGCAGCTCTGTTAATTTTGCTATATACTGTCTTTGTTTTTGTCTTGCTTCATGATTTTCTTTCTCTTCTGTTACTCTTACTAGTTTATAGTTGTCAACTAGTATAAACCAAGGAATGCTTCTTTTTTCTAATTATTCTACTTGGATTATTGCAAGAGCCTTGTGTTTGAACCTTTTAATTTTTGTTATTTGTGCTTTTTTAAATCTTCTGCAGATGTATTTAAGTTTTTTCTTATATATATCTGCTGGCAGGTCCTAAATTGTTATATGTTTTATATTCTTTGCTTCTTCTTTCTCAGTATTTGTATATTCACTTCTTCTCTAATTTCTTCTTTTCTATAACTTTTTTTTTATATTCTGTTGTATTACTTCTTTCATTTTGGTATTCATTACTGTACTTCTTTTATTCTGTTTTTCTTCTTTCTCTGTTCTTTTCTAGTATCATTCTGTACTAATTACTTTCTTTTTTACTTATTCTTTGTATTGCTTCATTTCTACTATACTCACAGTCAAAGTCTACCTCAATCTACAGATTTTCTCATTTAAAGGTTTCTTTAATGTTCTTAATATGTTCATTGTCTTTTAGTAACCACTTAATAAACTTTACATGGTCTTCTTCTGTCTTTCCAGACACATTGTGTATTGGTATATTAGTGAGTAAACTGTTGCTCTTGTTGTAATTTTTTTTGCTTGGTGCCTATATGTTTTTTTCTAACAGGATTTCTATTATGTCTATTTTTTTTTCTACTACCTGCTTTCTTCTTTTTTGTTTTTGTTTTTCTTTTGATATTAAGCTTTGTCTTGATTTTTTATTATCTATTTCTATATCTTTTTGTTCTACTTCTTTTGTTTTGTTTTCTTTTAATTCTTCTTTCTGCACAGGTAATTCTTCTTCTAATTGGTCTATACTTTTATTACTTACTTTTATTTTTGCTTTTTCCTTTATTGTGAAGTCTTCTTCTTGTAGTTTTCTTTGCTTGTAATATTTTTTTTTATTTTTCTTTTAATTTCTCTGTTTGCTTCATGTCTGTCTTCTTAATTTTCTTCTTTTTTGGCTATTTCTTGTCACACTACTTCTTTATTTTATTGTTTTTGTATTCTTTCAAGTTTAATCAGCATTATATTCTTGTCTGCTTTTGTAAAGTCAAGCTTCTTCACTAGTTGTTCTCTTTCTGCTCTTTTGATTAGTTCTCTAGTTTTTCTTAATAGTGCAACTTCTACTAGACTTTGCTTTGTAAGCATGACCACAATTTTATCTTTTCTGTCTGGTGTTATATAAATGCTATTTGACTGGTTAAAGAATATTTTATTATGTATTTTGTTTATTATCTAGTATACTTTTTTTATAAAAATTGTTAATAGACTTTCTCTATGCTCTATTGATTCTCTGTTCTATTTATATCTATACACTTCTGACTGGTTTTTAGATTTTTTTTGTAAGTTTGCTTATTTATATATAGATTTCTGTATTTATCAATATGTAATTTGTAACATCTATACTAATTTGGTAGTCTGCATATATTTGTTGTTGTTTTACTATTATGTGTCTTTTGTGTAATATAAACAGATCTATAATACAGAGTCTAATGACAATTTCCTATTACTGTTGCTTTTTAGTGAGTTTTTTGTCTTTCCTTTAGTAACTATCCTATTAGTTTTGCAGATAAACTTTTTTTCTTTTAGTTTATTGCTTTCTATGTTGTTGCTTCTTTTTACTTAAAGTTACTTGAGACATTTCTTATTGCTGACTTTGCTAAAATCTTCTTTTTTCTTTAGCTGTTTTTTGTGTTTGAATAATTGATGAGAAGAGTTTATATTGTTATCCCTTATATCTTTATATTTTTTTTGTTATATAATAAGTTTTTTTGTTTTTTTTCACTTTTCTATGAAAAGATATTATTAGATTAGTAATATCCTATTGTAAAGCAATAATCAAATGCATCTTCAGATCACATTTTTTTTTAGAAAATTAGGCAACTAATACAAACAGATTACTTGTAAATGCTTATAGAAGTAATTGCAGAATGTCAACTCAATATGTTAAGTTTAAAAATATTAGTATAAAAATATAATATCTTAATAAAAAGCAATTAGCAATTAGCAAGACTGCCAAAGTCAAGAAAAAAAAAATTTTAAATAAATATATTTAATATTTGAAGATTTATAAAATATATTTATAAAAAAAAAAAAGAGTGTGGTGACCTAGTGAAGTGGTCAGGTTGTCAACCCCCAAGTGGCAGGTCTAGAGTTCAAATTCTATGAATGATGAATTTTGGAAAATAGGTCTGTGTTATGGTAACTGTCTCTGTCGATTAGTTGGATTAGTGTATCTGTAACCTTTGTTGCACCATCTTAAATAGGAGCTTGGGACATTTATGCTAAGTATAATATTACATTTACATAGAGAAATATTAATAACTGATATTGTATAAGACTTCGGTACAAACTCATGATAAGACCACTAGGCACAGAAAGCAAAAGAACTGAAGAGTCAAAAACCCACTTGGAAATTCTGAGTAAGAAGGTAGCACAAAACTTTCAATAGTGCTGTCAGACTGATAGAAGTCTATAAAACACCTTCAAAGGGATAGGCGAATAAACTGGATAGCAAGATGTGTAAAAGAGCATATGACCAACCAGGCCACCGAAATCACCAGAGAAAAAGGATACTAAGGTATACTATACCAGACCATCTGGATTGAAAGTCTGGAGAGTCCTGTTGGTTCTGAGTAGTAGTTAGTAGGGGACAATAAAGAGAACATCAGAAAGATGGATACTGGGGTTTTGGGTAAACCTTACAAGAGTAAAAGTGGTTTAATGGTTAGCTCTGACTGCAAGTGATAGTTTAGGCCAAAGCGTAACCGAGTGAGCTGTAAGTATAGAATACAGAATGCACTGATAAGTTTAGTACAAAGTTAAATATGACTTAGTGACCATGGCATATCTTCATTAGTTTACCGAAGTCAATAGTAGGGTGTGATGAATGCAAAATCTGTATGTTTAAATAGAGGATCTACATGTAAATTCTAGGTATAGCAACTAGTATAGAACCTTTGAGCTGACTACTTAAATTAAACAATGACTAAAGTTGTACGAGTGGCTAGTTGTATACTCTTTCTGTAATTACCTCTGCATCTGTACATGTACAGATGCTGGCCAACTTATACTATCAGTAAAATCCTAGGTCGCATGTACTCACCTTAATATTTAAAAAAAAAAATATTTATAAAAAAAAATTAAATTAATTTTTGATTACATATTGTTTAAAAAAATCTCAAAGTTGGTAAAAATTAAAATTTTTAATATATTTTCAAATTAACCAATTATAATTAAGTGTTTTTTTGTGCTACTATGCAAGTATTTTGGTATAACCTTAGTGTATAAATCTGCAAAATTTCAACTATGATTATTATATAAAAAAAAGTTATAATAAAAAGAAAATTACTTATTTATATTAGTTTATTATATAAAAAATTAGTAATTTTATATAGTAAAAATTTTTTTTTTAATGTTAAGATGAGTAATTGTGACCCAGGAGTTTATTGATAATCAGTTGCCATATAACTATTGTGTACAACAGCTACAGAGGCAATCATTATATAGTAAAATTAATAATATTTATATATAAAAAACTTAGTAATTATAAAATTTTTTTAAAATTTAAAAATTATATTTATATTTATATATATATAATAAATCTCTTATATATATTTTATAAGGATGATGATTCTAGTATAGTAGTTGGGTTGTTATTATTCAAGTGACCGATCTATAGTTCAAATTCTACCTATGACGAAATTTGAAAATTAATCTGTATTATGACAAACTGTCTCTTAATAATCAGTTAGATTTGTGTATCTGTAACTTTAAGTTGCACAATCTTAAATGGGAGCTTGGGGCATCTATACCAAGTGTAATATTACATGTACATAAAGGAATATTAATAACTAGTATCACATAAGACTTCAATGCAAACTCATGATAAGACTACTAGGTACAGTAAACTAAGAAACTAAAGAATCAAAAGCTCACTTGAAAATTCCTAAGTAAAGAGATAATATGAACTTTTGACAATACAGTCAGACTGATGAAAGTTTATAAAACACCATCAAAAAAATAGGTGGATAAACTAAATGTCAAAATGTATAGAAGAGCATATGACCAACCAGGTCACCAGAATTGCTAAAGGAAAAAAATACATAAGTATACCATATCAGGCTATCTGAATTGGAAGTCAAAAGAGTTCTGTCAGTTCTGAATAGTGATTAGTAAGAGATAATGAAGAAGACATCATGATGATAGGTATTGGGTTTCTAGTAAACTTTACAAGAGTAAAAATAGTATACCATAATGGTTAAACAGATAACTCCTGTAACTACAAATGTTAAATAACTATAATGTGTTGCATAAAACTAAATCAGTTATATGTAAAACATAGAAGGTTCTAGTAAGTTTTTTGTTGAGAATAAATTAGTCCTAAGGGTCTCAAAAGTATCAGTTAATTTAAATGTGTATAACCCAAAAGATGTCTTTGTAATCACAAGTTGGATTACATATGCAGAAGGTTTAAATAGGCAAGACCCATAGTTGGCTTGCAAGTATAGCATTAGTATAGAATCTGTATAGTAATATATAGACAAACTACTAAATTAGGCACTAAAAGTACACATGTGACTAGTTGTAACCTTCTATATATAGAAGCCTCTAAAGGCAGTCATGTTCAAATACTTGAATAAAAACATCAATCTCCAAAGGCAGGGACTTTAATGTTAAAAAATATATATATATATATATTATATTTATATTATTTAAAAATATATTAATTATTAATTTTATAAACTTGCTATATAAGTATATTTTATATAAAAAATCACTATATTTTTATATTTACAAGTACTTATTTATAAATTATTCTGATAAAAATTTTTTAAATTTTAAAAAAATATTATCTTATATATAAAATAATATAAAAAACATTTTCTTTAATAGACAAAATATAGTTTGTATAATAAAAAAAATTATAAATTAAAACTTATATAATTTAAATATTTTTATAAATTTGTAAATTAATAAGAAAAAATATTTAATTAAAATATAATAAATTTATTTTTAAACCTTAATATTATAGTATATACAATCTTAAAAGTATAGTTTAAAATAACAGTTATTAGATTTAATATTATTAATAAGCCTTTTAATTTATTTTATAAAATATGATGTATTAGAAGTGATGATACGGCCTATAGTTTATTAATATTAGTGAAATTCAACAAAAAAAGATTAAAAGAATATATAACTAAGTTTGTTGAAATAGTAAAAAATACTCAAGCATATATAGCAAACTGTAGTAAACAAAGAAGCTTATAAAATTAATACAAAAAATATTAATAATAACAATATGAAACAGGCTTAAAAAAGAAACAAAATTTCATTACAAATATTATATAAAACATTATTAAAAAAATAAAAAAAATTACAAGCAAAAAAGTACTAATAAAAAGACTAACTATAATAGAAGTAAGAAAAAAACTTGACCAACTGTTAAATAACAAGCAGCAAAAAAATATATAGATCTAGTAACAAGAACAATATAGAATATCTTTTATAACTAAATTTGAAGAATTTATATAAAAAGATACAATGATAAGAAAAAAGACCAAGATAATAAGTAAAATAAAGAAAGATATTTGGTTAGAAAAAGTTAATAAAAGAAAAAAAAAGACAAAATAATAAAATAAAATAAAATAAAAAAGCAAATCAAATAAAAAAAGAAACTTGAAAAACAATTAATATATTTATTACTAAAAGAGAATGACCTATCTAATATGGCTTTAAGTAGTTAAATAAGCAGTCTATTTCTAACTGAAATAGTGTAGCATATTGCATTTAAGTACTACTAGGATGGCTAAGTAATAATAAACTTAGATATTAAGAAATTTTATATAATTATATATGTACTATTAGACTAGTACATCTTTATATTTTTTTTTTTTTTTTTTTTTTCCCTTAAGCAGTCACGCTAGTACTTTATTAAGATTTTGGAATTACATTCGAAATTACATAAATATCCTTAACAAACTAAGTCCAGCATCACCCAGCCACCCTAATGGTACCTAGGTGCAACCTGCTGC
>CAJVQA010000212.1:0-39789 GCA_910591915.1 Cetraspora pellucida
GCTCTTAAGCAGCCATGCTAGTACTTTATTAAGATTCTTGCAACTATATACAATAACTACATAGAATTTTCCTAATAGCTAAGTCCAGCATCACCCGGCCATCTTATTGGTAGCTAAGTGCAACCTGCTGCACTACCTCAGTCAAAGGTAGACTGCTTATCTGGCTACTTAAAGTCGTATCAGAAAGGATTCCTCTCTCCGGGACAAGTATTAACTGTCTTCAATCCTTTCTTTAAATTCTTTTTTCTTCTCAAAGGGCTGAAAAAAGAGGGGTGTTATAAAAATGAATACAAATAAGAACACAACTAAAAAAAAACAAAAGTAAACAAACAAAACCCAAATCAAAACAAACAGTAAAACAAACATGTAATAGTAAGAAAAAGAAAAAACAAAAAGAGGGCTGAAGCCCCAGCCAGAGCAATTTGTAAAAATTATATAGTACTGCTACTTCTAGTCTCTATTCTAGAAATAAGTCTATACTATATGTAAATGTAATTCGATGATAGAGATGTCAGTGTTTAATTTCTTCCCCACCAGTTCTACAGTCGGCCTTTTCACTTCACTTAGAGTTACTCCTAATTCCAGAAAAGGGATGATTCTTCTATTCCCAAAATGGACGATTTCTGCAGATCTTTCATAAAAGGTACGCTAAATTCCCACTTCTTGTAAAAACTTCTATTAAAAAACTAAGCGAGGAATATGGTAGTGGTGTTCGGTTAGCAGGTATTCTTGAATTTCTAGTGAGTATATTGAAAACTTGCTTATTGTTCTTCTATAAGGCCTACTATTTTAACTTTGTTAACAGAAGTCAAGACTTCTACTAAAATTTGTTATACAAGGGCACCTCCTGCCAGTTATCTTGTATATGCGTGTTTTTAGTTTGCTTGCTAAATATATAAAGGAGTCCAGTGTAGAAGAACCACTTTGACCTTTATAAAAACCATTATTTGTATAGTAGCTTCTTCTACTTCTCCAATAAGTTTTCTGTTTTTGTTGATATGAAATTCGGTACAAGTGATCATCAGGGAGAGTTGATGCTAAAAATTTAAACTTCTCAAATTACAACTAAAAAAAATAACTTTATAACTAAAGTATATGATCATAATACATTTTTAAAAAAAATGAAAATATTATAGAACAAATAATTATTATTATTATTATTTTATTTTTATTTTTTTTAAAGTCTCTATCTTTAGAATATAACATTTTTATTCAAGTATATAAGACACAGCATGCTACCAGAGGCTACCTTATATTGGAGATTACAACTAGTCACATATATACTTTTGGAGCTTAATTTAAATAGTCTGCTTATACATTGCTATATAAGTTTTACACTAGATGCAATACCTGTAAGCTAACTAAAAGTCTTGCTTATTTAAACCCTTTGTTTATGCAATCTTCTTTGTATCATAAAAACATCTTTAAGGCTATATTCATCCAAGTTTCTGATGCTAGTTAGTACTCTTAGAACTACTTTATATTTAATAAGAAACTTATTAGAGCCTTTATATCTCACATATACTAATCTAGTTTTATTCAATATGCTATAGTTATCTAACACTTGCAGTTACAGAGGTTATCTGTTTAATCACTACATTACACTATTTTTATCTTTGTAAAGTTTACTAGAACTCTAATACTTATCTTTCTGGCATCTTCTTTATCATCTTCTACTAGCTACAACTTGGAATTAGCAGTCTTTCCCAGACTACCAATTCAGATGGCCCAGTATAATTTACTTTTATATTCTTTTCCTCTGATGAGTCTGGCAGCCTAATTGGTTATATGCTCTTTTATACATATTTAGCATTTAGTTTAACCTTCAGTTCTTATAAAGATGTTTTATAGACTTTAACTGATCTAATAGTATGTTAAAAGTTCATACTACTTTTTTATTCAAGAATTTTCAAATAGGTTTTTATTATCTTAGTTTCTTAGTCTTTTATGCCTAGTGGTCTTATCATAAGTTTGCATTAAAGTTTTATACAACACCAGTTATACTTTTTTTTATGTACATATAATATTACATTTTGCATAGATGCCTTAAGCTACTAATGTTGATAGGACCAAACTTGGTGTACCTAGGTTACAGCCACATAAGGCTAACCAATCGACAGAAGACAGTTAGAGTAATAACAGATATTATATAATATTTTTTTAATATACCTCTACTCCTTCTCTCTTTCATGTAAGACAAATAAAATTACAAAGTTAAACTATATAATCTTTAATACTAACTTATCAATCAAATTGCAAATTATTGTATATTATAAAAATTAAATATTTTAAAAACTCAAATTGTATTATTGCAATAAATATGTATATACCATAACTAGAATGGCCCCAAAGTGCAAGTCATAAATCTGTTATACTACTATACAATATATCATATAATAATATACAGTTGAACTGATATGCATGATAAACAGATTTTGTATTAGCATTAAGAGGTTATCAGATTTGAAATTATTATAAATTATTAAATTCATATAGTAAAAACAAACTTGATAGATTAATTTTTAATAGATTATTAGTTTTGATAGAATCAGTTTGGGTAGGCTTAACTGTAAATAGTATCTGATACAAAACTAAGTTGTTTATTTTAATAAATAAATTGATTTTATGAATTTATGTTTTTTGCTATAATTGAGCATCTAACCAAATTAGTATCATAATTGTTAAAGCCTACAATATAAGGTTATATGCATATTAACACAAGGCTAAGATGATAGCATAGTACTTCTGATATAATATAGTACTGTAATAGATATAGCATCAATTTTAATAAAAGAATGAATTTTATTTTTATTAAAAAGTAGCATTAAGTCCTTACTATTATTAGTTCTTTTTTGTAAAATTGTTATGCCTATTTGAAATCTTGGATATTTAACCCAGTAGCGGTTAGAGCTACACTATATATTTATTATACATCACTTTTTCTTTTCAGCTATTATAGTACAAATTTACTATGTGCATTTTGAAGGATTATAAAGCTTTAAAAATTAAAGCATAGTTTAAATTTTATATTAAAGTATAAAATTTAAAATAAACAATCAAAAATAATAAATTGTCAAAAAAGCATAAACCTAATAGAATTTATAATTAAAATATTATAAGTTCAAATCAAAGCTGTGTTAATAAAATATTGCTTCAAATTTATATAAAAAAATGACAAAAAAAATAAAAATAAAAAATATGTAAAAAAGAAAAAAATAAATCAAACATTATAGATAGAAAAGAAATACTTTCCAATATTAGATACATAGCCAAATTTTCTATTACTATTCTGAATTATATACTTGATATATTTAAAACTTGCTTTTATAGATCTGTATAATTTTTTTTTTTTATAATATTAGTAATACAAAAAATTAAATGAAAAAGGTAAATATATTGTTGTTAGCCATTAATAGTAAGTATTTTAACTTCAAATTCTTATAAATATAAAAAATAATAAGCAAATTATAGAACCTAATTGTAATTCTAATATTATAAGTCAAACATTTATTTCAAATCCAAAGTTTAATAAAAAACTTATATACAAAAATTCAAGAACTAAATATGAAAACTTTACTAATACTTATACATACAACTATATGGTTAAAAATAAAATACCTAATCCTAATCGATCAGTTGTTTGCGAACTAGTAGTAGAAGAATGATGAAATATTAAAAAACAAAAAGAAATAGAGATTGACAATATTATTATACAATATTTAAATATATCATTAGATATGCAAAGGGTTTTCTGTTCTATTATATTTCAACTACAGGCTTCTACAAGCAATAGTTCTTTACAACTTACTACAACTACTATTGCACTACTATTTGATAACACAGAAGAAATTCACTTTAATGCAATAGTCCAAAAAAAAGTAGCTAAAAGTAAAAAATTAGCAGAAAAAGAGCTTATTGAGCTTAAATTTTTGTATAATGCTTTATCTAATATGCAGTATTGGCATGATTTTTTAATAAAAATAAAAAAACTTCGAGATAAAATTCAAGCTTAAAAGCAGCAAATTAAAAATTAAAAAAAAATGCAATGTATTAGTCAAAATATAAAAATAAAAAGAGCAAAGTATTAGAAGAACAAAATAAAGTAATTTGATATAACCAATCTGGTAGACTATTACTATTAATGCAACATTCTAATTTGCTTGATAATATTCATAATTCAATTGAATATGGAGCAGCTAATATATAGAGATAAAAAGAAGCAATAAAAGTCAAAATTATAGATCATCTTTGTCAGAATTTTGATGAAAATTATAATATTTATATGTTTTAGTCTATTCTAAATAATTATCTTTTATCTTACTATTCTAAATTAATTGTAGCAAAAGCTCATTACCATTCTGCTTGGGTAGCTGTTACTGGAGTTTTATGTGATGAAACAAAAGAACATCAGAATAAGCATTATTGCTTAGTCTTAGTTAAAAGAGCAAAGCAGTTTGCTAAAGCTTTTGCAGATGTATTAGCTATAATATCTCAAGATGATAAATCTAAAATTGGTCTTGGAATACTCATAGTAAGTAAAACCTTCTATACCTTACTATCAATTGCTGAACCAGTTAAAGTAGCAAACTATGATTTTCCTTATGAAAACAAGTACTATTAGTTTATCTTATTATTCAATCTGACAAAACAAATAATGATATTTATTCAGAACAACTAGCAATATTTATACATCTACAATGGTCATTGGAAACATCATCAGCAACATATATAGAAGATCTTAATTATCTTATATCAAATCTACAATATGCTAAAACTTTGAAAATAGATAACAATATTAAACCAATTTGGGTTTTGTTAGTTAATAGAGGCTCTGATGAAAATCCTAAACATTTAAAAATATATTCTTATATTGTAAGTTTTTTAAAAAATTTGATTTAGACTATCTTACTATGCACATTTATGCTTTAAGACAATCCAAGTATAATCTAGTTAAGAGAGCTATGGCAACTCTTTCAGGTAAGCTTGCTAGAATAACACTTCCAATTGATCATTTTGGATAGCTAAGGAAAAGTTGTTAATTCAGATTTAGCAACACAAAATTTTCACTATACTGGTAAAGCTTTATGTAAAATTTGGTATTGTGATCATATTTTTTAAAAAAAAGTTGTGACAAATTATATTGACAAAACCATTAATTTATTTATTAATCTTGAGTTTGAAGAAGAACAAAAAAAAAAAAAAAAGAGATTATGAATAATTTAGTATCATAGTTCTGAATAGAAAAACATTGCAATATATATTAATATGCACTTAATATAAAACGATATGATGATCTTAAATGTTGTAATCCAATCAGAGCAGAAGAAGCTATAGATTTACTTATGACTAGTAGTGGCTTTCTTTTTCTAGTTATTAAAGCACAAGATGGTCATTATATAAATCCTATCCACCTTCTCCAATACTTTGACCAGTTTAAAATACTTGATTATAATTTTCATTACTTCTTTCTTGATAAAAAACTATTTTTGGCTCTGTTGTTTAATTTGCAACAAGTATTTTCCTACTCTTAACTATTTAACAAGACATAAATGCTTACAATATCCTTTTATCTGTAGAAAACTTCTGAAAAAGGCTTTAGTAGCTCATGAAACCAATTCTGCAACATTTGATAATTTTATGATCTTATTATTACAAAATATCACTCAAATTCTTTCTCATAATGAAATTCCATACAGAGAATATATATTAGATGCCAAATAAAATAATAAAATAGAAATTTTTTATATTTACTTATTAATAAGTTATGTATTAGAGTAAATATACAACAAAACTATGCTAAAGAGGTGTAACAACCTAGTGAAATGGTCAGGTTGTCAACCCCCAAATGGCAGGTCTAGAGTTCAAATCTCATAGATGACAAATTTTGGAAAATAAGTTTGTGTTATGGTAACTGTCTCTGTTAATTGGTTGGATTGGTGTATCTGTAATCTTTGTTGCACTATCTCGAATGGGAGCTCAGAGCATCTATGCTAAGTGTAACATTACACCCACATAGAGAAATGTTAATAACTGATGTTGTATAAGACTTCAGTGCAAACCCACGATAAGACTACCAGGCACAGAAAGCAAAGGAACCGAAGAGTTGGAGACTCACTTGAAAATCCTGAATAAGGAGATAGCACAAAACTTTTGACAGTATTGTTGACTGATAGAAGCCTATGAAACACTCCTAAAGGAATAGGTGAATAAACTGGATGGCAAGATGTATAGAGGAGCATATGACCAATCAGGTCGCTGAAATCGCTGAAGGAAAAGGATACTAAGGTATACCATACCAGGCCATCTGAATTGGAAGTCTGGAGAGTCCTGTTGGTTCTAAGTAGCAGTTAGTAGAAGACAATAGAGAGGATGTTGGAAAGATGAGTACTGGGGTTTTGGGTAAACCTTACAAGGGTAAAAGCAGTTTAATAGTTAGCACTGACTGCAAGTAATGGTTTAGACCAAAGCGTGACTGGGTGAGCTGTAAGTATGGAATACAAAACACACTGATAGGTTTAGTACAAAGTTAAACATGACTTAGTGACCATGGTATATCTTTACTGGTTTATCAGAGTCACTGGTAGAGTGTAATAAATGCAGGATCAAAGTATTTAAATAGAGGATCTACAGGTGGGTTCTAGATATAGCAACTAGTGTAGAACCTTTGGACAGACTACTTAAATTAGACAATGACTAAAAGTTGTATGAGTGGCTAGTTGTACATCCTTTCTGTAATTGCCTCTGTGTTTGTACATGTACAGGTGCTAGCCAACTTATACTATCAGTAAAATCCTGAGTCACATGTACTTACCTTAATATTTAAAAAAAAAAACAACAAAACTATACTTAGAATATATATAATACATATATTCTAAGCATAGTTTTGCTGTATACTTACTCATTAGTTTAGTAAAAATATTATCATTATATATTAGTTTAGTAAAAATATTATCTATTGCATATTAATAAGCATGATGCAAATAAAATAAATATAAAAACACAATAAATCTTTCTTTTGCAAATAAAGCCATATTAATCTCATTTTTAAGATCATTGATTAGAATTAAAAAGTATTATTTTTTGTTATTTCTGTTTAAAAGAATCAAATTTTATACTTATAAGGCTTTGGGTCTATTTAGTTATAATTAAAAATCTTGATCTTAGATTTGTACTTTTATTTTTAAATTTTTTAACTACAGTATTATTAATCAATAATATTGTATGTAAAAGAAATATTTGGTTGGCTGTTTATCAGTTATAATGGATGCATTTATTTGTACATTAATATATGATTGCAGATTTTTTAAAATTTAGGATTAGTGTACCTGTATTAAGGTTAAGTTAAGTTAAGATAAATTATTTTTATAAGTAAATTTGTTTTTCTGACACTTTTAATTAATACTTCACAATAGATTTAAACTGTTATTTTCTATATTTTTTCAGGTTTCACTTTTTTTGCTTTGTTTTGCTTTGTCAAGCTGATCTGGAATAATCAAATTTTTTCTATTTAATTGATCGATCATTATGTATTAATGTGCAAATAGGTGTACTCAAGATTATAAGACATTGGATTTATCCTTTTCTTCCTTATCAATATTATGTAATATTTGTTACTACCTTTACTATAATGCAAATATAATTTCTAAATTTTGTCATAAGTAAAATTTGAACCTTAGACCTGCTACTTAGAGAATAACAACCTAACCATTATACTAAAATTGTCATTCTTATAATTATTATTTTATTATTATTAATATCTTATTATTATTATTTAATATTAGTTATTCTTATTATTGTATTATTATATAATTTGATAAACTACTATAGAAAAGTATACAATTGAATTCCAATATCATTTCTAACAATAGTCTACTATTGCTTTTAATATTAACTGAGAAGCCATCTGGCTTTACATTAATAATAATTAAAAGGTTTCTAACTTTGCCTATAGCTTTTACTCCTTAATTTTAAAAACCTTTTGTGTTAAAATTCTCTTGAATAAACTACCTGTTCCTTATATTCTTTACAATATAACTCCTTTTACTCTCTTTTTTATCACCAATGCAATCAAATTAGCTTTTTATTATACTGGACTCTTTGTCCTTTTATCTAAACAATTTATCACTTAATTTCTAATTCTCTTAATTGCATCTTAAATGCTACTGCTCTTGATATGTTCTTCAATCTTGTTTCTAATTTATATTAAGAAATTCTTATACTTAATAGCTTTAAATTGCATAACTTTTTATACATGCCATCTCTTATTTTTACTTTATCTGGTTTAGTTTCTATTAACCTTATTTCTATTATTCATAATACTTCTATTTCTTACTGAACAGCTACTTCTTTTTCTATTAAATTTATTCTTCATTTAAATTAACAAATATATAAACAAATATGGATTCCATATTGCATTTTATATTCTGCACAGTCTCAAATTACACTTACTACAAATTTAACTTATAGTTTTTTTTCTAGTTTATTACCTATTTTAGTACTACAAATTATTATCAAAATTGACCTTTGGACTATCCAATAGATTAAATATCATACTCTTCTATCTTATATTATTACTAATATCTAAATCTAAATGAGTCTTGGTCATTCTTGTAGGTTTAGATCACAGATTATATATCTAAGTCTTTATTCTTTATATGTAATTTAAAAGCAAGCTTTTCTTTATAAAAACTTTAATTAAATTTCAATAAAGTTAAAAATATGGCCTTACTAATAATTTTTTTTTTTTAAAAAAAGTATACAATTAGCTATATATATAACTTTTTTATTTACCTATTTAAGGAGTCTGCCTAAAGCTTTTTTACCAATTGCTATATTTAATATTTCTGCTTAGATATATCATTTTAAACTCTCTAAATCTGTAATCTGTATTAACTTACTTGATTATATCCAGATGCTCAAATTATCATTTCAATTTTAGAACTAATTTATTCTTAAGGTAAACTCTTTAGAGCCTTTTGTACTCATTTTTACAACTGACCTAGATATTGCTATAACAGAACCAATACTTGCAATCAAGACTTAATCATTAAACTGCTATATTCTTATAAAGTTTACTTAGACTTTAGCATTTATTTTATAGCATAACTCTAGTACTTTAGTATATTTCTGAATTTTGTTAAACTTCTAATTTAGATGGCCTATGTAAAACTATGATTAGTCTATCAGTATATTAGATTAGTTCAATATTATTTTCTTTTAGTTCATTCTGACAATTTAGTTAATAGTATCTCTAAGACTCCTAACTCAGAGGTTTTTGTCTGTTCAGTTATTAAGACCTGAGTATCTATTTTCTCAGGCTAGCCTTTACAGTAGTACTGTTAAAGATCTGATCACCTCTCTATTTAGGTTTTTAAATGGACTTCTTGTTATCCAATTTCAATAGATTTATATAATTACAAGGACTTATCTAGTATTTGCATTACTTAGTTGTTAGTTTGCATTTCTTTATATAACTTAAATATTGCATAAATGCTCTATAACCTGCCAGTCATGCTAGTATAACTATTATTACAGATATTCTAATTTAATTATTAGTAATAGTTATTATAATATGAATTTTATATAGGTGATTATTCAAATTTTTGTTATTAATAGAATTTGAACACCTAATCTACCATTTGAAGAATTGACAACCTGACCACTTCACTAGGTTGCTATACTCTTATTATTGTATTATTGTTATTATATAATAGTTACTAAAACTTTTTAGTCATTTAATAATTGCTTAGTTATTTAGTCACTTAGCTGCTTAGTCACTTAGTCATTTAATTGCTCAAAAATTAATCACTTAGTAATTATTAGTTACTAGTTGCTAGAAACTTCTAATTGCTTAGTAATCATTTAATTATATATATATACTATATATTAAAGATATACTAAGATTGTAATTATAAAATAAAAACTACATGCAAGAATTAAAGTTCAAACAACTTTATCTATGACCTAAACTAAATTATTATATTATTTTTTTTTTAAATATTAACAGTGAGGTCATGCCTTTTACTTATTACTATATTACTTAAAATTATAATTATTTAATATAATATTATATTTTTATTTTCTTATATATTTTATTATATTTACTATATATTTTAATATTATTACTAGTTATTAGTAAAACTGTAATTTGTTATAATTTTTATTACTTAATTTAAATATAATCTATTTATCTATTTTTTATGATAATTTTTTTTTTCTTAAATAATTAACTTTAGCAGTTATTTGTTCTTATTGTTACTAATATAATATATATAACTTTAAATATATTTTGTTAGTATAATTAGATTTATTAAGTTTTAAATTATATAGTTGTTTAATTACTTAGTTATTTAATACTTAGTTATTTAGTTATTTAATTATTTAATCACTTGACTACTTAGTTATCTAACTTATAAATATATAAATTTTACTAAATTTTTTAAGCCTAATTAAATAACAAACATATTTTTTTTTTTAATATTGTAAACACATTTTGGAATTCTTTAAAAATAAAAACCTAAAAATAATTCTTCTTGTAATTATTTTAATAAACAACTTTTAATTATAAATTATATTGATACTTTCTCTCTAAAGTAATTCTTATAAGCAAAATTTATCTTTTTCTTAATAAAATAAAATTATTAATATTGTTACAGGGTTGTAGCCTTCTTGGTACAATATAACTAAGTAACAAGGTCACCCGGTACAGTGATTGACTATTGCAAATATATACAGGGTAGAAGTGTAGTAGTTCACTTTACTATACAGCAGCAGGTAAATGATTCGAGATAGTAACAGTATATAGATTAGCTTTTTATTAAACAAACACACAATGACAATCTTGCCTGTAGGAATTACCCTAGAGAGGGAATATTACAATTACAAGTTAGGAGTAAAGGTAGAAGGGTCTAGGTTGAAGTATAGGAACTTAGAATTAGCAAGAAAGGAGAAAAGGTACCCTTTATATATCTTTTTACCTAGTGGGAGTAGTGGGGATTGTGTGGGAGTAAGTGAAGTTTGTACAGGAATAGTTGTGACAATGTTTATGTGTATTTGTCATTTGTACTTGAAACACTTAGAGCATGTGTCAAGATACTTGAGTCTGTACAGGGACAGTTGAGGATTATGCAGGGACACTTGAGGATTGTGTTGGAATACTTAGGGATTGTGTTGAAGATACTTGAGATTCTTGTACTGTGGTATTTGACACAATAAATTGTACTAGGATACATGAAACTTGTGTAAAGGTACTTGGAGTTTGTAAGACAATAATGATATCATAGATGTTACCCAATGTCATATGTCTGTATCACACTTCTAACAACCAATTAAGATTCTATTTTTTAACTACTATATACTATAATATAACTATACTAATAACTAATAATAAATATAATATAAAATACAATAATAAATATATAACAACTACTAATAATATAATATACTATGCTATGCTAAAAATCTACTTTGTAACAATATTACATTATCTTTTCTGAACTGCCCTAAAAAAAGATATAATTTTTTAATAACATCTAACAAAAACTATTTATACTTTTTTATTTAACATCACATATATCTATAAGAAATTTTCAATACTACGTCATTATTATAATATAAAAATTAAAAAAACTTTTACCTATAACAATACTAACTGAACAATTGCTATAGTTAATTGATCGACTATAACTGTGCTAGCATAGTGAGTATTTAATCTAATTAAATAATTACACAATATAAAAAACATATTAAAGTTGCGACATAAAAAATATCAAAGTATGCCTTTATAAACAGCAAAAGTAAAATGAAGATCTGCGAAATAAAACGGGTACTTACCCAAAAAAAGCATTTTATACTGTTTCTTTTGCAATAGGCATTTTATTATTAAATCATATCTTCTCTTAATGATCAATGCCACCTCTGATTGGATAAAATCTTTGGTAACAACAAAAAGCTATCTACAATAATTAGCCAATCACAAAGAAAGCCCACTATGCTTAACTGCGCCTCATTGAATATCGGACAATTCGGAAATGTCCGACAACCCTGTTACGTTATAACTTTTCAAACAACATGAGTTTTATTTTAATACGTATATGTATAAATTTACAAAATCAACTTTACATATTATCGTTATATATTTTAACAAAATTAATCAAATTTTGATACTTAACATAACTATGGTAAATCTACAAAATGGTATTAAATATCATGTGATTCGAAATGCTCTTTGAAACGGATTTAAAAAAGCTGTGAAACTTGATTGTGTCATGATTAGTCAGATAATTTGCTAGTCATAACTACACATGGCATCATTATCGGCTTAACAAAGCCTTATTGTTGCGTACGCAGCAACCCTAACTCAACAGTTTCTACGTAATAATAATGCAACAAAATATTTCGCAAGTACATTTGAAAAAATAATGAAATCATTTAAAAGAATTAAACTTTAGAATATAATGTGTGGCCGCGATGGCGAACAGAAAGTTGGACAAAATTAATAACAATTCGATAGTGAAGTGGTATTTTAAATTATAAAAAAAAAGGGCCCAATAACTTTTGAAGTGGTCAGGCAAATCGTTCTGGGAAGAAAAAATAGCAGCCCTTTATATATTCTTCGGGTCCACCCCTGACCGTGTGACTTGAATTGTACAACGCGTCTTGGCATACATATAGTGGACCCCATTTATTTATACTATTTTACTATAACGAAGACGATATATTACTTTTTATATTGTCATCCCAGTTATGTTATTTGTTCATTTCATTTTTTATACATACATAAAATTGCTCATTTTTTTGATAGACCGTCATCAATAATCAGTATATAAACATGCAAATTTTATATCTATAATAATCGTTGTAAGTTTTCACTTCCTCCCAGACTTTACAATTTTCGTCTTTTCTCTGGGAAGTTGAGAAATACAAATAAATTTATCCTAGCTTTTTCATTCGTTTTTGGCAGTCTTAGTATTATTTTTAAAGTACTTCACTAAGATCAATAGTCAATATGAATGGACATCAGTTTGCATACTCGTCCGCGCCGCTTCGGCGGGTTAAATACGTACAGTTTGGAATTTTGTCACCAGACGAAATTGTATGTTTACTTTCTTTTGAGAGTTAGAAAACTTGCTTAGTCAAGTATTGGAAATAAAGGTTTAGAACATATTTGACTCTCTTTCTCTGCTTGTTACTGACATTTACAGAAACAAATGTCGGTCGCTTTAATTGAGCATCCTGAAACTATGGATGAAACTGGACACAGACCAAAACAAGGCGGTTTATTGGACTCTCGTATGGGTACTATCGACAGAAATTTTAAATGTCAGACTTGTGGTGAAGGCATGTCCGAATGTCCTGGTCACTTTGGTCACATAGAATTGGCTAAGCCAGTTTTTCATGTTGGTATGTCATAACTCTTTATCTTCTAAAATATTGTAATCTTTTATATTGTATATTATATGGATTATTATTGTAATAGGTTTTAAGAAATTTTCTTTTTCTTATCTAAAACTGAAATTCGTCGCAATTAATATAAATAGGATTTCTACCTAAAGTGAAAAAAATTCTTGAATGTATCTGCATTAATTGCTCGAAGTTAAAGACAGACGACGTGAGTTATCTATGGTTTATATTGTTCATACTGGCTTTTATTATATGAAAATGCTATAATTCACATATAAATCACATACTACAATGTTTAGTCAAACGCAAAATTTATCCAAGCACGCAAAATTAGGGATCCGAAGCGCCGTCTCAAGGCCGTATGGGATATATGCAAGTCAAAAACTACATGTGAACGTGGCGAGGAAGCAGATCAAGATGATAAAGGTTCTGATTATGAGGATTATGTTCAAAGTGCTCCTTCGAAACAGCAGCCACAAACAACCGATGAAGATCTAGGTCTGGTCAGGAAAAAGAAACCACATGGTGGTTGTGGTCATAAACAACCTACAATCCGCAAAGAAGGACTGAAATTATACGTAAACTATAAAAGTAGCAAGGATAGTGATGTAAGTTATTTAAAAATTAATATAATAATTCGATTTTGATATTAATTTCAATTCTTTGTGCATATTTCACAGGAACAATCTCAAGACACACGAAAGCCACTTACTCCGGGTGATGTACATCAAATTTTAAAAAAGATCTCTCCTCAAGATCTTAAAGATATGGGCTTGAATGGAGAATATGCTAGACCGGATTGGATGATAATCACAATCCTTCCAGTTCCACCACCACCTGTTCGTCCAAGCATTCAGATGGACGGAACTAGTAGAGGTGAAGACGATTTAACGCATAAGTTAGCCGATATATTAAAGGCTAATCAAAATGTTAAACGTTACGAAGCTGAGGGACACCCTGCTCATGTTGTCAACGAATTTGAAGCATTGTTACAGGTACATCAATTTGCTGGTTTTGTTAAATCTATGTATAATATTTATTTGCCATTTTTCTTTAGTTTCACTGTGCCACCTATATGGATAATGAAATGGCTGGCCAACCTCAAGCTCTTCAAAAGTCTGGGAGACCCCTAAAGTCGATCCGTGCACGTCTTAAGGGTAAAGAAGGTCGTTTACGTGGAAATTTAATGGGAAAGCGTGTTGATTTTTCCGCTCGTACTGTCATTACCGGTGATCCAAATATATCTGTCGATCAAGTCGGTGTTCCAAAAAGCATTGCCCAAAATTTAACATTTCCGGAATTGGTTACACCGTTCAACATTGATCTTCTCCAAGGATTGGTGGAAAATGGTCCTTCAGTGCATCCGGGTGCTAAATATGTTATAAGGGATACTGGTGAACGAATTGATCTCAAGCATACATCGGGTATGAGCGGCGGTGTACGATTACAACTAGGGTGGAAGGTTGAACGTCATCTTAATGATGGTGATATAATTATTTTTAATCGTCAACCTTCACTTCACAAAATGTCCATGATGGGACATAGAGTCCGTGTCATGCCCTATTCTACTTTCCGACTGAATTTATCCGTCACAACTCCTTATAATGCTGACTTTGATGGAGATGAAATGAATATGCATGTTCCTCAATCTGTTGAGACTAAAGCAGAGATTTCTGAAATTTGCATGGTACCTAAACAAGTAGTGTCTCCCCAATCAAACAAACCCGTAATGGGCATCGTCCAGGATACTTTATGTGCTGTTCGAAAATTTACTAAGCGAGATTGTTTTTTATCAAAAGATTTGGTAATGAACATTTTGATGTGGGTATTAGATTGGGATGGTCGTCTTCCAATTCCATGTATTTTAAAACCCATTCCTTTATGGACTGGTAAACAAATTCTAAGTATGATTATTCCTAAAGGTATAAACTCGGACAATTTACGTCATTCTGGTCACCCTGAAAATGAACATTCAGATATTTCTCCTGGTGATACTAAAGTTTTGATAGAAGATGGTGAGCTACTTTGTGGTATCGTATGTAAAAAGACTGTTGGTGCAACACATCAAGGTCTAGTTCATGTTATTATGAATGAATTAGGACCTGAAAAAGCAAAGGACTTTTTAAACGGATGTCAAGCTGTTGTCAACCAATGGTTGCTACAAAATGGATTTAGTATTGGAATTGGTGACACGATCGCTGATGACGAAACAATGAAAAATATTACTAATACAATTAGTAATGCCAAACAACGTGTAGCTGAAATTATTGTGGAGGCACAACAGGACAAGTTAGAATGTGCACCTGGTATGACTATACGAGAAACATTTGAACATAGGGTTAATAAAGAACTAAATACTGCTCGTGATGCTGCTGGAAAAAGCGCGGAACAAAGTTTAAAAGAAGAAAATAATGTCAAACAAATGGTTATTGCTGGCTCAAAAGGTTCCTTTATTAATATTTCACAAATGACGGCTTGTGTCGGCCAGCAGAACGTTGAGGGTAAACGTATACCATTCGGATTTAAATTCCGTACTTTGCCGCATTTTACAAAGGATGACCATAGCCCAGAAAGTCGTGGATTTGTCGAAAATTGTTATCTTCGTGGTTTAACACCACAGGAATTTTTCTTTCACGCTATGGGTGGACGTGAAGGTTTAATCGACACTGCCGTAAAAACCGCTGAAACTGGTTATATTCAACGCCGTTTGGTGAAAGCCTTGGAAGATGTGATGGTTAAATACGATGGGACAGTTCGTAATTCTCTTGGCGACATTGTTCAATTTTGTTATGGAGAAGATGGAATGGATGCATGTTTCGTTGAACCACAGACTTTTGATACTTTACCAATGAGTAATGCAGAATTTGATAACAAATATCTTATAGAACTCACCAAGGATGATGAAAAGAGTAAAGAAAAAGAGACCAGCCAACAAGATGACAATGATTTAGTTCAGCCTAAAAAGACTAAAACTCAACAAGAAATAATTAGAGAAAAAATTGTTGAAGAGTATATGCAGTTAAAGCGAGATCGTGAAGTGCTGCAACGAGACATTTTTACAAACGGTGATAATAAGTGGCCGTTACCAGTTAATATTAAACGTCTTATTAAAAATGCCCAACAGAAGTTCAATATTAGACCTTCGCGCTGGACTACTAGTGATTTGCAATATCATGATGTAATAAACAGTGTTGAAGAGGTTATGTCGAGACTATTGGTTGTTAAAGGAAATGATCAAATCAGTCATGAAGCACAGACAAACGCAACTACATTGTTTAAAATCTTGTTAAGATCATGGTTAGCAAGTCGACGTGTAATTGAAGAATTCCATCTCAATTCCCAAGCTCTAAAATGGGTTTTAGGTGAAGTTGAATCAAGATTCCGGAAATCTCTTGTTTCTCCCGGAGAAATGGTTGGAACAGTTGCCGCGCAGTCTATTGGAGAACCTGCTACACAAATGACATTGAACACCTTCCATTATGCCGGTGTTGCAAGTAAAAATGTCACACTTGGTGTCCCTCGTCTTAAAGAAATTATTAATGTTGCCAAAAACATAAAAACACCTTCTCTCCATGTGTTCCTCATAGGTGAATATTCCCATTCAATGGAGGCTGCCAAAGAAATCCAAAGTGCGATAGAGTACACTACTTTGAAGACTGTAACTCAACGTACAGAGATATGGTATGATCCTAGTCTTCATAGCTCTAATATTGAAGCAGATAAAGATTTCGTTGAATTGTATTATGAAATGGAAGAAAGTGAGGAATCCGATGAAGGTGGTTACCAGTCTCCTTGGGTTTTACGTTTTGAACTCAATCATGGTGTGATGCTTGATAAGAAACTTCAGATGGATATGGTTGGACGCAAAATACAGCAAAGTTTTAAGGATGACATTCATGCTATATGGAATGACGACAATTCTGAGTTGAAAGTTATTCGCTGTCGAATTAAAATTGCGCCTGGCATTGACAAAGAAAGTACAGATGATTCTGGTCACAAGATTGAAGAAGATGTGTTTTTAAAACGTGTAGAAAATAATATGCTGACGACTATCGGTCTTCGTGGTATTAAAGGAATTAATCGGGTTTATTTGACTGAAAGTAAAAAAACTCGTATTTGCATTAACGACTCTGGTAAAATAATCAAAGACGATGAGACAATACTTGAAACTGATGGCACAAACTTGCAAGAAGTGTTAAACGTCGACCACGTAGATTATAAGCGCACTTACTCCAATAATTGTGTAGAAATTATGCAAGTTTTAGGTATTGAGGCGACACGAGCCGCGTTGTTGAAAGAACTTCGTGATGTCATACAGTTTGATGGGTCATATGTTAATTATCGTCATTTGGCTCTTTTATGTGATGTGATGACATCTCGTGGTCATTTAATGGCGATTACCCGGCATGGGATAAACCGTGCTGAAACAGGTGCTTTAATGAGGTGTTCTTTTGAAGAAACGGTTGAGATATTAATGGAAGCCGCTGCTGCTGGAGAAGTTGATGACTGTAGAGGGGTGGCGGAAAATATTATGTTGGGACAAGTTGCACCTCTAGGAACTGGTGAATTTGATGTATATCTTGATCAAGATATGTTAAAAACAACTGCACCGTCTAGTGAAAGTGCAAAAGCTGGAATTCCATTCGGCATGTCTGAACCGCGTCGTCAATTGGGTAGCATGACTCCTTCACATACGATAAATCCACCTATGACACCATATTCCCTTGGTAATCGAACTCCTTCGCATTTGATGTCACCAATGTATGGTAGTGGATCACCACAATATAACTATGCCCCCTCTTCACCGGCATTTTCGCCTGTTCTTGAGGCTGGAAGTACAAAGCCAATTACTGTTGGCAGTTATCCTTGGTCAAGCCCATATACTTCAGGAAGTCCTATTTATGGTCCTTCATCACCGACTTATTCTCCAAGTTCACCGGGAGCACCTTTCGCTCATTCTCCGGCACCTGCATTTACTCCACAAAGTCCTGCATATAGTCCAACTAGTCCTCACTATTCACCAACTAGTCCTCAACCTTATAATTATCCCGCAACTCAACAACCCTTCATTAGACCGGCGACAAGCCCTAGTTATTCCCCGAATTCTCCAAGCTATTCGCCGACATCTCCAAGCTATTCGCCAACATCCCCAAGCTATTCACCTACTTCACCCAACTACACTCCTACTTCGCCGAGATATTCACCTACTTCTCCAAGTTATTCGCCAACTTCACCCAATTATTCGCCAACCTCTCCACGATATTCACCAACGTCGCCTAATTATACACCAACATCTCCAACTTATTCACCTACGTCTCCAACATATTCACCAACGTCACCTCATTATTCACCAACATCGCCATCTTATTCGTAAGTTTATATATTTTTCATTAATTAGTAGCTGGTTGTAAAGTAACTAACGATTATAATATACATTTATTAGTCCAACTTCTCCTGTATATACGCCATCATCGCCAAGTACTACTGCTAATTACACTCCAACTGCAAGCTCATCGTATAGTCCAGTATCATCAATCACTGCAGCTCCTGGTCTCAATGCTGCTACATATAGTCCAACAATTGGTTCTTCATCGATAAATTCTGCTTCACCGTCATCTCCGCGCTATAGGTTTGTATTTTATTTGATTTAAACATTGAATCATTAGTTATTGATAATGTCTGTAGAAGATTTATTAATTTTTTTTTTTCACATAGTCCAACATCACCTGCATACTCTCCATGAATAAATAGAGATGATCAATTAGGGAATGATAGATCATTTTTTTGATCATAGCTGATCAAAAAAATTTTTTCTTGAGTATGGTCGGTCGATAAGTGATCGATCATTAAATAGCCATACTTGACGCCATGCATTACTAGTACTACATTTGCTACAATGCGCACTTTTTTATAATCGTCAATTGTATTAGTAGTTATTTCACGTTATTCGAGCGACTCTCAAAAATGCTTTTATGCTCAGACTAATCAATGCGAATAAAAATGAATATCATAGTTTTAAGAATTTAAAATTCAAATTACTAGATTTTGCGATGCTACGAACTTTTTTATAACAGGAACGAGACATCTAAAAGCTTTTCAAATTTAGAAACTACCAAACAAAACACTATTTCGTAGTTAAAGTATCTATATATTACAATTTAGCAGCCTTAAAAAAAAAACTGTTAATGCCACCTCCTATTTTGTTAATGTTCTCCTATATAACCCTAACCGGTCTAAAATCGTATTTATAAACAGTGCAAATTCATGTGATTAATTAGAAGTTATAGTAAGTAGTGTTTAGAGTTTCCGGAGGAATTAGAGTATATAGGGGTGGTATTAACAAAATGAGAGGAGGCATTAACAAGTCTTTTTTAAATATTATATTTATATATAGGACGAATCTAATTGTAACAGCCTGTTACATCTTATATGTAACGATTAACTTAATACAGCCAATAAAAATTATTAAAATTAAATAATTAAATAATATGATTAACTTGTTATATTAACAACTATTACAAATATATATATATATATATATATGATTGTTTGAGGGTAAGGAGTATTATATTAAAATTATATATAAATTTTTTTATATTTAATTTTTTATTGATGTTAAGGTGATTTTTTTGATTTTTTGACTTTTATTAATGATTTTTTTAGTAATGTGATTTAGTAAAACATTATAAGAGAGTGTACAATTGGTTATACATATAACTTTTCTATATTACTTATTTAAGAGTAAAGGGCATGTAGATTATTTTTATATAGTTATGTATGATATATTAAAATTTTTATTTAAAATTAATATGTTATTAATAAAACTTTTTTATTAGAAAATGGTGATTTTAGTGTAGTGGTTAGATTGTCATTCTTTAAGCAGTAGGTTCAATATTCAATTTTTATCAGTAACAAAATTTTGAAAAATGGTTTTATTTTAACAAACTTATTTGTGATCTGAGATTTGTAAATCTTGTAATTTTGGTTATATTAAAATTAATTTTAGAAATGTATAACATTATATAAATAAATCTGGAAGGTATATATTCAGATTAAAAACCTGTTTGAAAATTCTGAGCAAAGAGGTAATACAACTTTTAACAATGTTATTTGTGAAAATCTTGATTTAAAGAAGAAAATTTAAAACAGATGTTTGTACAGACAAGAACCTTTAGATGGAAGGTTTACTAATCTGGTTATTAGTTAATTCAGACATAAAGTTGCATTATATAAAATTAACTAAATTGGTAGTATAAAAGGACTTACAAGGATAGATGAAGTATTAGTAAAGTTGTAAAAAGAGGATACTAAAATTGTATGAACTTTGCAAGAGTTGTAAATTAGATTTAATTATAAATTAAAATACAGAAGGTTCTAGTAACAATGTTTTGAGAATAACTTATATAAAATAAGACAGGGGTCTTAAAAGTATAAGTATATATCTAGAACTTTTTGATTAATATTATGTAACAAATATTCTAGTAATACAGTAAGGATTGCAGTACAGATAATTTAAATAGGCAATATCTGTAATTGGGTTACAGGTATAACAACTAGTATAGAACTTATATATAGGCAAACTATTTAAATTAGATACCAAAAATATATATATGCTTAGATATACTCTTTAATATAAGGTAGCTTTTTTGAGATAATCAGATCACAAGCTATTATGTCCTATTATATTGAATAAAAAAGTTCTAGTTTTCAAAAAACTAGTTAAATAAAAAAAAAAACTTTTTTATTTTTTAATTAATTAATAAAAAAATTTTATAATATTATAAATAAAATTATTTATCTATTATAATAAAATTTTAATGTATTGTATTATTTTAAAAAATATACTTGTATATAATAAAGCTTACTTAGATGAGTTAAAATTTTCTTAGACAATACAAAAATGAAGAATTTAATTAGTTAATTTACATAAACCTATTAGTTAATTTTATTTTATAATTTTATATTCTAATTTTTAAAAATTTATATTTCAATAAGTTTTTGTTTTATTTTAATAATTTTACTATTATTAGAATCAGAAAGACTTTACAATTTTTATTTAATAGTTAAAATTAGTTTACTTAATATAAATTTTTATAAAATTAAATATAAAAAAATTTACTATTAGGTTTATATATAACTTTAAAATACTATTTCCTATTTTTAAAAAGTCTATCTAAAAGTTTCTTACCAATTATTATATCTAATATTCTTGTTTAAATATTTTATTTTAAACTTTTTGAATCTGCAATCTGTGTTTTTTAATAAAATAATGTAGAAGAATTTTTTAGCAAAAATAAATATATTTAATTTTTTAAACTTATTAGATTTTTTTTTAATTGTAACCAAAGTATTAATTTTATTAAATTATACTCAAATATTCAAATTATTTCTTAATCTTAAGACTATTTTATCCTTAAAATAAACCTTTTGAAGTCTTTTGTATTTATTTTTATAATTAACTTAGTATAATTATAACAAAATTAACACTTGTGATCAAAGTTAATTATTAAACTGTTGTGTTTTTATAGAGTTTATACAGACCTTAGTATTTATTTTATAACATATTCCTAGTACTTTAATATATACTTGCCTTTTCATTAGACTTCTAATTCAGATAGTCTGTATAAAATTATAACTAATCTATTAATATATTAAATCAGTTCAATATTATTTCTTTTAATTTATTCTAGTAACCTGGTTGATGATATCTCTAAAAATTTTTAACTCAAAAGTTCTTACTTGTTTATATACTATAATATCTGTTTTCAGTAGTTTGGTTTTTATAATAATGCTATTGAAAATCCAGTTATCTTTTTATTTGAATTTTTTTAAATAGATTTTTTGTTATCTAATTTAACAAATTTATACAGTTACAAGAACTTATCTAGTATTTGCATTACATAATTGTCAGTTTGCATTTTTTTGTATAATAACATATTTATACAGATGCCTTATAATTTGTCAGTTATTTTGATGCAACTGTCTTACAAGTATTTTAATCTAATCATTAGTAACAATTGATATAATATAAATATTATATAGATGATTATCTAAATTTTTATTATCAATAGGATTTGAAACACAATCTACTAACTACTAGCTTGGATTCTTCTTTGTAGATCATTCGATCAAATTTTATAAAAAGCAAAAATACAAAATAATACAAAAAAAACATAAGTAAACAATATTTAAAACACTAAGAAAAAAAATAAAGGCTTATAAAATACAGTTAATTAAGTTAGAAAATAACAAATATTTTTGATAAAATTGAAAAGTTTTTTTGAAAAAGTGGAAATATATCTTGATCTTATTTTTGCAAATCTATTGGTTATACAAAATCAAAAAGTAAACAAAACATATGCAGCAAAATAACAAACAAAAATATATAAGTATAAACAAAAGTAAATACATAAGTATTACACAAAGCATATAAACATAAAAATATAAAAGAGTAGTAAAACAACAAATAACATGACAACACAAATGCAAATAAAAGTTAATAACATTAAAATTAATAAAAGAAAGAGTGAGTATAAAATTAAAACAAATAAATAGTAGAAAATTAGAATTAGAATTAGTAAACAGTAATAACTTGTTTAATATTAAAGATGTTATAGCAGCAATATTATGGAAAACTGACTTGATAAAGGCAGTAATGTTAAGAAAAATATATAAAGTGATAATTAGAATTGATATAAGTAACTTAAGAGTATAAAAAAATAGACAGAAGAACTTAATAGAATAAGTCCAAATCTTTTAAAAACCAAAAATATAAGAAGTATAAAGAAATATATATCAGAGAAAAATAAAGTAACTATATCAGTATCTAGTAAATCAATTGCAAAAGGATTAAATAAAAGAAATAATCAAACAATACAAAAAAAAAAAATCAAAAACAAATAAAAAATTTATAATACAGATAGAAGACTTGATTATAGAAAAGATCTTAAGAAAGTCACTTCTAATACAAGAGGCTAAAAAAGTAGAAATGAATGATAAAGTATCTAGACAAACCCCAATTCTAGAAGAAAAAAAAAAACACAAAATAAAAGAAAAATATGTAACAAGAGAGAAATAATAAAAATATCACTAGAGCAAAGTATATAAGTATCAGAAAACAAATCATGTAAAAATAAAATACCAGTTAGCACAAGAATTTCATTATACAATATCTCAGATAGAACAAAAAAAAAAAAATTAGTATAATCAAATAGATATTAACTATAAATAAACATATTATGAATATAGAAAAAATATTTACAAAAAGCAACAATTAGATAGAAATACAGTTCAATTGTAAAAAAGAAAGAAAAGAAACAATAAATCAGTAAATTAAAAATATAATAGATGGTTTAGAATAATACCAGATAAGTTAGAAGATACAAAAAGAAAAAAAGAAAAAATAAAGAAGTAGAAAAAACAAGAGAAATAAAAAAAAAAACAAGAAAAAAAAATAAAGAAAAAAGAATTCTATAAAAAAAAAATATCTTAATAAAAAATTTTAAAAAGAAAGAAAAAGAAAAGAAGCTGTATGAGGAAAAATAGTTAACTATAAAGGATCTATTACCAAATATTAATAAAAAAAAGATAAGATATATATGCAGAAAATTCAAAGACTTGAACATTATATGAGTTAAAAGATCATTATACAAGATATTGATAGTAATAATAATAAGCTTAAAAAAAAGAAAAAAATATTCTATAAGTATTGTCACTTGGCAACAACAAACTAGTATATATAATAGATGAAGATAAAGATTATAACCAAAGAAATAAACAAGAACAGTATATGTCTAAATTGTTAGATATCTCAAAAGAAGTCTCAGAAGTACTTTTGCTATGATGTTATAATGTTTAAAAAACAAAAATACAAAAGCAGTATACATTTCATGCAACAGAAATAGAAACCAAAAGAAGTTTGTCATAATCATCTTTGCAAATGCTCTAGTAGCAGAAAAAGCCCAAACAACACCAATATAGTAAAACAACTACTGAGTAAGTTAAGAAAACCCTAGAAGAAAAAAAGTACAAAAAAGAGATAAGTCAAGAGATAAAAAACAAAAAAGATCAAAAATAGATAGTAAAAAACAAGAGGTATTAAAAATTAGAAATGTAAAACAAAAAAAACCAAATAAAAGATATGATAAAATAGAGTTGAACTTCTAGATATAAAATATAGAAGATTGAGGATAGCAATTCTAGTATAGTAATTGGATTGTTATCCTCCAAGTGGCAGGTCTAAGATTCAAATTCTATTTATACCAAAATTTGAAAACTATATTTATGTTATAGTAACTGTCTTTTGTCAATTAGTTGGTTCCATGCAGTTGTAACCCAGATACATCAAATCAGGTTTTACTGACATTGAGAGCTTAGGACATCTATATAAAATATAACATTATATATATATAGAAGAATATATAACTAGTTTTATATAAGACTTTAGTGCAAACTCACAATAAGACCACTAGGCATAGAAGACTAAGAAACTAAGATGACAGAAACCCACTTAAAAATTCTTAAGTAAAGAGGTAGAATGAATTTTCAACAGTATCATCAGATCAGTAGAAGTTTATAAAACATCTTCATAGAAACCAAAAGTTAAACTGAACATCAAATATATGTAAAGAAGCATATAACCAACCAGGCCACCAGATTTGCTAAAGAAAAAGGATACAAAAGTATACTATACTGGGTCATCTAAATTGGTAGTCTGAAAGAAACTGCTAGTTTCAAATTGTAGCTAGTAGAAGATAATGAAGAAGATGCTAAAAAGATAGATACTAGGGTTCTAATAAACTTTATAAGAGTAGAAATAGTATAACATAGCAGTTAAACAAGTAACCTCTATAACTGCAAATGTTAGGTAACTATAGCATATTGCATAAAATTAGGTCTGTATATATAGAACATAAAAGGCTCTAGTAAGTTTTCTGTCAAGAATAAAGTAGTCCTAAGGGTAATGATCAGTATTGAAAACTTGAATAGGTATAGCCTTAAGATGTTCTCATGATACAAGAAGAATTGCATATACAGAGAATTTAAATAGGCAAGCTTCTAGTTGGCTTGTAGGTATAGCAACTAGTATAAAACTTATATAGCAATATGTAAGCAGACTACTTAAATTAGACACCAAAAGTGCATATATAGCTAGTTGTAACCTTCAATGTAAGGTAAGCTTTTGGTGGCATGCCAGTTCTAATATACTTGAATAAAAATATTGCATCTCCAAGATAGAGACTTTAACTAAAAAAAAAAAAACAAAATATTAAAAAATAGTTAGAAAACAGAAATGTCAATATAGAAGCAAAAGAAGAGGCCTCAAAGGAAAAGAAGACCAAAGCAGTTTTGCAAGACTAAGCAAAGGCAGTACAAGTAAATGTCTTATACCAAATTTTGGATAAACTAAACAGAATAGAGAAAATATAGCTAAATATAAGAAGTGATCTGGCTGATTACTTTTAAGTATACTATAGTTGAATTAATAAATACAGACAAAAAGATTAAGAAGTTTTTGTGAATTAAATAAGTGATGTTTAAAGAAAAAAGAAAAATAGAAACATCTTGTCAAGAAGAAAAAATATACAATAAAGAGAAAAAAGAACCTAAAAGTATAAAGATTACTAAAAAATAAAAATAAAAAGAGAGTATAAAAGAAATAAAACAAATTAATCAACAAATTTACAACTTTTCTTGGAACAATAAACATCAACCTAAAATAAACATTCATCCAGAATGATATTAAGAGGTATTAGCAAAATTTTTAAAAAAGAAATTTCTAATATACTTGCAAAACTTTCAAATAATAAAGCCTGTAACCTTTTAGGCATAAGTTATAAAATGCTTAAACATGCTGGTTTACCATTTCTCTAAGCTATAATTGCCTTATTTAATAGATGCATTTCAACTAACAATATATCCAAACAATGGAAAGAAGAAAAAATCTTCTTATTTCCAAAACACCTATTTTTAATAAAAATTTAACTAATACCAAACCTATTAGTCTTTTAGAATATATTAAAAAATTATAGATTAAACTCTTTACCAATTGCTTAAACACTACTTTTATCTCATATTTAATATTATATTCTTATATCTATATTGCTCTTTTTGGTAATAGTATAGCAATACCAATCCACATACTTAACAATATAATTGAAGAAGTCTTTTACAACTTTAAAGAACTTTGGCTCATATTTTAGGATATTAGCAAAGCTTATGACTTAATAAACTCTGACCTCTTTAATATAAATTAACATGTCATTTAAATTAGTAAAAGTTTGTACTAATCTGCTTAATAACTACCACAACTGAGTCATAACTAATCTTGAACTCACAGATTCATAACTAATTTTGAACTTACAGATTCATATTCTATTAAAAATGAAATTAACCAAAGAAAAACAATAATATCATTATTTTGATACATTTATTATGACCTCTTTATCTACAGAATTGCATCTCAATTTATAAGCTATACTCTTTCAACATCATAGAAAACCAGTCTACAACCTTCTCAACACCAACATCTTCAAGTCTTTATCTCAGTTTTTACTTATATAGATAATATTGCTAAATTTAAAAATAAATTAGAACAAATTACTCAAATGGCAGCATTTTTTTATCAAATAGCCAATCTTCAGATTAATCTTATTAAATCAATATTTGTCACAAATGTTAAACCTACTTTCATTACTTTTCTTAACTCTACTTTTAGCTTTATTTCTAATAACTAATCTTTTAAATATCTAGGTTGTTGGTTTATATTTAATAACAAACAAACCTATACAATTAAATTAATTCAAGAAGAGCTTTTCAACTAATTAATACCACAAATATAAAAAACATTACAAACAAACAAATTACTTACATTATTAATACAGTTATTATTTCAATATTAGAATACAGAATATATAATATTATACTTCTCAAAACTATATATAATCATATATTAGCTAAATATCTTACAATTACTAAACACAAATTTCATCTTATCTAATCAATTTCTAATAGTATAATGCTTTATCCTTATTTATACAACATATATAATATTTGGGATATACAATTACAACACCATATTACTACATTTTTTTACTAAATTAATGATTCCTATTTACTAAGTGTTTTTATCTGTATTAGATTACAACAGCTCCAAAACAATCTTTGGTCTACTATAAACATTCTTGAACATCTTTAATCTAATGTTAATAGTCAAGATAAACATACTCTTAATTTTAAAATCATCTAATTATTTTTACAAATTGCTGTCTCCATTAGAGCTAATAGTAATACATTATAGTTAAATACTATTTATTATTAACTTCAACCTCTGGAACTTATTTTTCAACATCATCCCAAATATATACAACCTTTAAAAAACAACTTAAATGACTAAATCTACTTTATCTTGAACAACTTTGCACCTTAGACAATACTATACTTCTTAAATAGCTATATCTATTATCAAGAATCCTTCATTTGTTTAAAAGCAAAAAACCAATCTGGTTTATCGAACTCAAAAACCTTATTATAAAAAATCATTATCATTCTCTCAAACTTCAATACTAATTACAAAAAACTAACCCCTTTGCATATAACACATACAATAAATCATAGCTAATTACTTTTAATAATGAAAAAATTATTATAGCCAAAATTCATAAACATCTTACAGATTCTAACCAAATATTAATTATATACTGGCAAACTGATATTAATATAAACAGTATTGATTACTATTCACTTCAATAAATTAATCTTGTTTCTTGTTCAGGTTGTTAACTTAACTTACAATAAATAACTACATTATACATTATTAATATTTTATCTATTACATCTGCCTAATTTTTTAATAGAATTATTTCAAACTCAGTTAAAATAAATTCAAACTATCTAGACCTTCTCAGCTCTGCTGCAATTAAATGGCTTTTGCCAAATTCTTTACTACTACTATTGCCTTCTATTCCTATTTCTAACTCTATTTCTTCTGCAATTTTTGAAGTAAGTGATGCAACTAACTAACTTAATCAAATATCCTTTAATAATCTACTACATACTATAACTTATTTAACTTTTATATTAATAGTTTAGTAATTGGTATAAGTACAAGAGGTGTGATAACTTAGTGAAGTAAATAGGTTGTCAACCTCCAAGTAGCAGGTCTAGAGTTCAAATTCTAATGATAGTGAAAATTTGCAATTTTTTCTGTATTATGGTTAACTGTCTTCTGTAATTAGTTGAAATAAGATATCTGTAACCTGTATCATATCAATATGATTGAAAAGTCTAAGCACTTATACAACATTGTACGAAGAAACACAAACTGGTACCTGGTAATATGAACCCAAAATAAGTTCTTAGGTTATGTAAATTACAGGAAACAAATAAGAAGATAGAAGCCTACTTGAAAGATCTGAGTAAAGAAGTAACTTGAACTTTTAATAGTGCTACTATAAAGACTAGACTTATAAAATAAAGCTAAAACTTGTGAAACTAGACAAATATGCTAATCTTTAAGGAGAAACAAATGAACTAATCAGGCTGCTAAAATTTCCAGGTTTTAGAGAAAAAAAGTACATGCTGGCAAACATGTAAACCAAAGATATATAGTTTCAATTTATCTTTTTAAACTATCTAAAATAGCAGCTTAGTGAAACTTGAATTGAATATCAAAGTAGTAAGGATATGTTATGAAGTTAGTACTAAGATTGAAATAAACTCTACAAGATCATAGCAGTTTAATGATATACTCTAACTATCAGTATTGGTCTTGGCTATAGTGATATCAGGTCAGCTGTAAGAATAGAATACAAAAGATTCTGAAAGGTTTAATACAAGGTTAAAGGTTTCAAAGAACTGCTTTGAAGACTTAGTGACCATGGCATATTTTTATTGATATCAGCTAGGATCATTAGTAGGCAAAGATAAATAGATGAATATAAAAACTGGAGTGGTTAAATAGAGAACCTACAAGCATGTTTCAGGTATGGCAGCTAATGTAGAACCTTTGGGTGGACTACTTAAATTAGACAATAACTAAAGTTGTATGAGTGGCTAATTATACACTCTTTTTATAATTGCCTTTTGTGGTTGTAATATAACATTAGCCAAATATACTATCAATAAAATTTTAGGTTATAAGTACTCACCTTAATATTTAAAAAAAAAAAAAAATTAGTATAAGTACAAATAACTGTACTATAGATATTGGCTGGATTCAAGTAGATTCTAATAACTAAGTTATTTACAAATTCATTGCCAAAGTTCATCTTTGGCTATCTTCTTACAAGGCTGAACTCTTCTCTATTCTGTCTGCTGTTTTAACTATCTTCTAAAATTCTACAATTAACATTTACACCAATTTCTAATTCATAATATCAAAATTTATCTAACTTAATCAATTATCTTTAAATTCTAATAAACTCTTTAAATTTAACTCTTGGCCATTATGGCATACCCTACTAAATATTATTAAATCATACAAATTAAATATTATTTTCCATAAAGTTCAAGCCTACTCAAACAATACTCTTAACAATCTAGCAGACTTATTTGCTAAGCAATATACAAACAAACCTCTATTATATTTTAATTATACAAATATTTACAACCTATATTATTTATTATTCTTTAAAATAGAAAAATTTTCTATTGAACTTCCAATCAGATACTTTGTTAAAAGTATTTGTAAAGCTTGCAACCTTGCACTATGGTCTTCATAAAAATAAAATAATAAATGAACTCTATTAGCCTATCAAATCAACTGGAATTTAGTCTGGCTATACTTTAACTATAACCAAAAATCTACTTACAACTTTACTAATTTTAAACTTAACTAATCCAAATAATTTAAAATTAAAATACTCTTTAATGAACTAGCTATTCAATATTTCTATTATAAAATCTATCTCCTAACCTTTCATGATGCCAATTGCTTTTACTGCAATTCAATTATATTATTATTACATTGGTGCACTTGTGCCAATTTCTCTTTGTTTGATATCATTATTCCTAATACAATAACTAATTGCATAAACTCAGCCAATTTAAACTTCTCTAACAATAAAACTAAAAAACTTATTTAAAAAATTAAAGACTATTTAATTTTTAAAAAAACACCTTTTTACTCATATTTACACTATCTAGAAATTACTCTTAAAGATCTTATTCTTTTATCTCTAATTAAAACTATTCAGAATCTAGAAGTTTTATATAAACTAGCATCAACAATTATAATTAATATTTTGCTTAAAATTAACAAACAAATCTACAAACAATTATGGAAATTCTACTGTATTAATTTTTCAAATTAGAAAAACAACAACAAATAACATATATACATATTATACAACAAACTTTATCTTCCTATAGTAGAAATAATATATATATTTATTATAATTTTATATATTCTTGTTTCTGTGATCAACCTGATCAACTCCATTTATATACTGAAACCTGTCTACTTGTTGAACAGGCCATTAGAAAAATTAGTACTTGGGCATTCTGTGGGTCAAGTATTACACAAGTTTTAACTTTATTTTATTTATAAATGATATTATCTAGATAAGTTTTTGATCACTTTAGTAGGATTAGATTACAAATAAATTAGATTTATTTAATTGTCTAAGCTTTTATTTTTATATATAATTTTTTTTATTATTTGTACTAGTACAAATAGTAGAAATATATATATTGCATATATGTTACTATTTTATAAATTATTTAATAAAGATACAAGCAAGACTTCACCTTTAAAAAAAAAAAAAAACAGAAGCATTTGTAATAAATGATAAAAAAAACAAAGTAAGATGCTTTTATCTTTAATATAGAGAATTTTTTATAATCTTTTACTTAAAAGAATTCAAAAAGATCCAAAACTGGATTATATAATAGAAGTCTCAAATCCATATAATAATAGTTTAAACTACTCAATAAAGACAAGCTAAAGACAGGCAGTAGTAGCTTTTGTAAATAATACAATTTAAATAGAAAAATAGTTAAGAGCAAATCAAGCAGACATTACAGATTGCAAAAGACTTTTTTGAACTAAATAATATTTAAATAAATGGAAAAAAGTCAAAGCTAATTATTATAAACCCAAATGAACTTAAAGAAAATAGAAAGATCAAACTCAGTAATAAATAAATATATAAAAAAAAAAGACTAAAATTACAAGATTTTTAGAAATTTGACTCAACAACAAACTCAATAAAAACCAAATCAAGTCAAAAACAAAAAAATTAGTATGTGCAATACAAAACTTTTAAATATTAAAAAAATAACAGATAAACAAATATTATATATAAACAACATATATATAGTGCCAAAGTTAACTTATATGCTCCAAACTACAAAGTTGTTTAAAAGAATAATAGATGTTATTTAAAGTCTGATAATAGGTTTAGCTAAGTACAAACTGAATATTGCAAGAACAGTAAGCAATAGCATAATCATATACAGAAATATGAGCAACTGTAATGAATTATGAAATCAACTTGTAACAAAACAGATTTCAGATTTATATACAAGACTCAATTTAACTAGACCAAAAGAGATACTTACAAAAATCAGAGTAAATCAAGGCCTTCTGCTTGCCAGCACAACAAAGAAAAATTGATATAAAATTGCACCAAAAGTATGCAGCAATCTATAGAAAAATAATCTAATATGTCAAATAATATTAAAAGCAAAAGACTTGCAAATGTTATTTCATTTTAACAATATAAATATCAAAAAAAGATAAAGAATTAAGAATTGTAAAAGTACTAGAAAACAAACTTATTTTTTAGATAGCCTTAGTACTAAAAAGACTTAATATAACCTCAATAAATCAGCTTATTAATAAAGCAGAGAACAAAATAATCTCTTGGCATTAGCTTAAATTATTAAGAAAAAAATTAAGCAAAAGTAGAATAGCCAGCTAGTTTAAAAAAATTAAAAAAATGATATTAGAAAACAAAAACAATAGACAATTAAAATCTGAATATGTATTACCAAACAAAAACAAAAAAGTACTTCAAACACTACTCAATAGTTGCTTAAGAGACAATAGAAAAAGAAAATAAATAGTACTAAGATTATTAAAAGAAAAAGAAACTAATAACTTGTTAATAAGAAAGATAGTTATGAACACATCAAAAAAAGTACTTACAGAACATTAAAAAATTAAATTAGTTGAAGACAAAACAAACTAAGTTCTTAAAAAATATAAAAAATATAGTTTTGATCATATAAAAGAACTGAAAAATTGTAGAAAATAAAGTAATAAAGAAGAAATTTAAGGTTTGCTATTAAGATTTATCAGAAAAGGCAAAGACCTATTACTTATAATAGATAAAAAAATGATACATGACTGGTAATAAAAAAGTAGAACTAAAATAAATGAGTTAGAAGCTTAGCTCAAAGATATAATATGTCATAATCTAGATACAAAATTAATTAAAAAACAGTAACTGAGCAAAAAGCTAAAAAATTTCTTATTTTCAAGAATTAAAAAACTAATTAAATTTAGATAAAGAACTTATTTTTTATATAAATAGTTTGTTTAAGAAAGCAGTAACAAACAATGCTTTAGATATTGATTACATAAGAGCAGACTAAATATAAGTTAATGCAAAAGAAGAAAAAATAATTGACAATGATGCTATAAATATCTGAAAATGGCCCTTATCAACTAAATTAGAGCTACTAGCTATTTGGTTAATACTTTTAATAATACTAAAAAAAAGAAGAATTAAGATTTATACAGATAGCATAGCAGCAATATCAGGTCTTAAAAGAAAAAAAAAGCTAAAAAGAAGCAGACAATAGATCAAAGAAAAGAATCATAACTTGAAAAAAAGTATAATAGAGTTACTCAAATTAGAGTTAGAATTAGTTAAAATTAAGAGACATAGTGATAATAAATGAAATACTAGAGTAGTTAAAATAGCAAAAAAGAAAAGTAGTATAGAAAATAAAAATAAAATTATAGTTATATTACTACTCAGTTCAAATATATTATTCTGTTAAAAAGAAACAATTGTAAGAAAGCCAACAAAACAATTTATCAAAGACATTTTAGATTTTAAAGTTAGCTCAAAATGAAGATTTATATCAACTGTTCAGAAATTAGAACCAAATAAAAAAGAAGAAGAGCATAACTGGTTATTAATATAAAAAAAAGTTAAAAGTTAAAGTAAAGTCAGATGTATAAATATAAAAAAGAAGAAGAGCATAACTGGTTATTAATATGAAAAAAAGTTAAAAGTTAAAGTAAAGTCAGATGATAAGTATAAAAAAAAAAAAGAAAAATTGCAACTTTAATCAAATGTATTAATGAAAAACTACTAGTACTAAAAATTTTAGCAGAGATATCCAAACATATACCAAAAGCCATATTGTATTCTATGTAATAAAGACTAAAAAGAAGATCAAGAACATTTAGCTACATGTAAAGGTTATAAAAAAAAAATAGACTATTACAGAAAAATTAGTTATTAATTTGATCTAAATAATGCTTTTAGAAGAAACTTAGAAGAAAATAAGCAAATTAAAACTAATAGAAATCTTATAAGGAAATTTAGTAGAAGAAAAAAAATAATATAGATCTAAAAGCATAAAGGGACTAATTCAAGAAAAATAATATAAAGCCTTATTCAAACTTTCAAAAAAGCTAAAGAATTCATAACAATATAGACAAATGCAGTATAAAATAGTTTTTTTAAAATATATAGAAAAAATATTATAAAGTAATTACTGACTAGAAAAAGACAAATAGAATTAGCTTTGCAAATAAAAGAAAGAAAAAAACAGTTTAAAAAGTAATACAGTTAGCAATTTAATAAAAGAGATATATAATAGAGTTATAAAAAAAGATCAAAACCAAACTATAAGAAAAAGAAAAAAAGAAAAGAAAAAGAAAATACAAAGTTCTTGGTTTGGTTTAGTTGCTAATTATATAGAAAGAAAAATAAAGCTATTCTTTTATAGCTCTAATGGCTAGCTTGGTATAGCCCTCTGGCCAGTATAGCAAACTGCTTCTGAATACTTATAGAAGCAGCTAGGAAATGTCGAGCCAGAATTTAAGCCAACTTTGTACAAAATCATATATATAAAACTCTTAATAAAGATGATCAGCAAGGCCACCAAAGATTAAAAAAAAAAATCTTATTACTAATATTAAGTAGTTTATTATAGCTAAGATAAATAAATATATTTTTGATTATTGTAATTAATAGAGTTGTTAATGAGTTGAGTTGGATTAAACAATTTCTTATCTCATTTCAGCCTAAGTTGGCTCACTCTGAAGTCACTTCAGACTTGCTTAGAGCTGCTTCATTTTACACTATATTTTTAGACATTTCTTTAACTTGTATTAAGCTTATTCTGGAGCAGCTTTGAAGTAGCTATTAAAAACTCTAATTATCTGATTAATTATTATTTTAGCTAGTTTAGTCTAAACTTTAATTTGATTTTCTATTTATAATTAGTTCTAAACTTAAAAATTTGATCATTCAACACTAAACATTTACAATGTCTTGCTGTTACATAATTCTTTAATATCAATATCTTCGATCATACATCTTAAAATTAAATAAGCACTAAATTGTCTGATATAGTACTATAATTAATACGTTTTAAGCATAAATGTCTATATAGAAACTAGTTTTTATCTTAAAATTAAAATTAAAATTATACAGACAACTCTTTCTGATAATCACTTGAACACAAAATTGGTGAAAAAAAAAATAAATTTTTTGCATAACTAGCAATAAGAAAGGTTATAAACAGCACTAAAGAAAAGAGATAGCAATAAAAAGAGCATTAAACAAGCTTAGTAATAGAAAGTACTGCAGGTACTAGCAAAACAATAGTAGAGGAAAACTAAAGTTTCTTTGGAAAATTTAGCAAGCAAATGGAAATGTGGGAATTGCCATTGACCCTGTACATTGATTTGTTTATATTACACAAACAACATGTAACAGATTAGGTAAAACAAATACATGCAAAATAGTTAAACAAATAGTATAGACAAAACATCGATAGAACAACAGATAAACAAGATATAGCAAAGCACATGACAAAACATTCTAAAGAAATAAGACACAAAATGGACAAAAGCATATCATAAAAATATAGAGAGAGCCTACAAACTATTTTTATAAGAAGAGCATACTGGGCAATGAGTAGTATGCATAACAAATTTTTTTTTAATGAAGCAGACAAATCATATGCAGTACCAGATAGAGAAGACAGAATTGTAGCAATACTAACAGAGAAGAACCATATGAGGTAGCTCTTTTATGATTAACAAAAGAAATACTAAAAAAAGCCAAAGAAGAACAGTCCAAAAAGAAGCTAGACATAACTACAAAAAGTCAGAATGCAGAAAAGGAACAAACACAACACAATCATAACAATAACAAAAAGCAACAAGAAATAGAAAGAATAATTCAAGAAGAAAGCACTGAACAGAAGCAAGAAAAAAGAGAACCACAGAGGAAAAACTCAGAATATAGGAAAACAACAAAAGGAAATTAATATAATACAAAAAGAAAAAGGGACAGAGGTAAGTACAGAAGCTAACAATAAAGTTATATTGAAACCTGCTGCCCAGAAACAAGAAGTTAAAGAACAAGAAAGAATAAATGAACAAGAAGATATAGAAATAAATGGCAAGCAATCAAGACAAAACACACTAGAAGAGAAAAGAGAAAAACAAAAAAAAAGGAAGCACGAAACAGAGAAAGAAATTGACATTGTAGGAATAGCATTAGAACAAAGCATATAGGCACCAAGCAGAAGAAATTGTGATCGAAACAATAGCTTAATTACCAATATACCAGTATATAAGGTCCCTAGACAAACAAAAGAAGAATGTATAAAGTTTATTAGATGGTCTCTAAAAAATAATACACATGTAAAAGACATCAATGAAGTATTCAAGAGAGAAAATCTGTAGATAGAAGTGGTTTTTGACTGCAATTATGGCAGAGAGGAAGCGATACAAAGAATTAATAGAAAAGAGTGTGATTGGTACAAGATGATACCAGAAGAGGAAAAAGATAAAAAAGAGAAAAAAGAAGAACACAAAGATTACAAGGAAAAACATCAAGATAAAGGAAAACACATACCAAGATTCAGAAAAAAGAAGATTAAAGCAGGTACTAACAGGAAAAAATCATATAATAAGGAATATGAGAAAGAAGAAAGACTTAGTAACAATGTAACTTACCTAACAATATGGGACCTATTAGCTAATATAAACAAAAAAAAAGTAGAATATATCTGCAGAAGAATTAAAGATGTGCAGATAGTATGCATCAAAAGGTTCAAGTACAAAGCTTTAGCAATAGTACAAATGCAAAACATAAAAGAAGAAGATATTCTATGATCATTGCCAGCAAATAACAATAAGCTGGTAAGAGTAACAAGAAGAAAAGAAGACTACAAAACAAGAGAAGGACAAAAAAAACATACAGCCAAACTAACAAAATTATCTGAAAATGCTTCAAAAGTCTTATTATTATGATATCTGAAAAGCAAAGAAGCAAAGTCAGTATACATTTCACCAAACCAAAATAGGAACCAAAGAAGAACAGCATTGATTACATTCACAACAAAAGAGGACATGAAGGTAGCACAATCAAAACTAATTATGTACAACAATTTTTGGGTATACTGGGTTAATAAAAAAAGAAGAGCCCAAAAGAAGAGAAAATTTCAAAGATAGAAGAAAAAGAAGCTGGAATAGATTAAGTCAAACTTCTGATACAGAAGAAGATGAAAGTAGAGAAAGAAATCAATAGAACAGAACATATATAAACAGAAAGAATAATTGGATAGACCCAATACCAAAAGCTCAAATAATAGAAGAAGAAAACAACAGTCTAAAACATAATATTAAAAACCAAAGAAGATACAGACATATAGATAAAGAGAAAGAAGAAAACCAAGAGAAAAGGAAAAAGAAAGATAAGATGTATCAGTAAGAAAAGAATATACATATAGAGGATATGCTAAGCCAAATCTTAGAAAAACTAGAAAAACTAGAGAAAGTAAGTGTCTTGATAGGAAAAGGCATGGCCAATTGCTCCTAAAGGCAACTTAGTTGAATTTATGAATATAGATAAGAAGATAGGAGAGTTTTTATAAGACAAAAGAAGAAATTTTGAAAACAGGAAAGGGAAAACACAACCTCATCCAAAAGAAGAAAGAAGTAAGAGAAGAAAGGGAAAAGAAAAAGAAGAAACAGCAAAGACAATACAAAAACAATTAAAAGAAAGATAGAAAGAAGGAAGAAAGGTGTTTAAACTTGCATATCATAACATCAATAGACTCAAAACCAAAGAATGAAAACTTGATAGTCTGCTAGGCTGGGCAGAAGAAAAAAAAGTCACAATACTAGGTATCACAGAAACAAACCTTACAAAAAGAGAAGAGAGTTTCTTAATGCAGACAACAAATAGGAAATATGTAGGGTTTTGGTCAAGTGCAGCAAAAGACAAAAAAAAAGGATCAGGTATAGGCATTATGATTAATGAACAATAGAAAAAACATGTGAGCACAGTTAAAAAGATAAATGAATATATGATAGAACTTATACTATACTTCAAGCAATTAGAGTTAGTAGTTTTAGCAGTTTACATACTACCAAGTGACAAGGCAGTAGGAAAAAACATTCAACAAAAAATAGTAGAAATAGTTACCAAAAAGAAAAGACAAACACAAATAGTTATTTTAAATGATTTTAATTACACAGCAAATAACATATTGAATAGACAACACCCATAAGCAGCAAATTTCAAAAGACTACTAATCTTTAATTGGATGAAAAAGCAGAATTTAGTGACAGTTACAGAGATATGCATTTAACAGATCAAGAATTTATGTGGTTAAATGAAGAAGCAGCAACAAGAATTAACTACATATGGGTATTAGAAGAACTGGCCTTAGGTCTACAGAAGGCAGAAATCGAAGATGCAAAAGAAATTACAGAAAGTGATCACAAAATAGTAAAAACAGAAATATGGATTAAACATATGACATCAAGAAATAGCAAAGCTGAAATCAAAAGGAAAAGACAATCAAGAACAGTATATCTATATGATTAAGCAAAAGAAGAAAACTAAGAAAAATATACACAAGAGTTGCAAAAGCATTTAGAAGCCAAGGAGGTGCTAAAGAACATTTAAAAGAAAAAAACAAATAATATAAACAGCATATGGGATATAGTAAAAGAAGCAATCATCACAGCAGCTAGTAAGCATTTGCCTAAGAAAAAGATATAAAATACACTAACAAATAGAAGAAATAACCAAAAGAAGTAACACCAAGAAAAGAACATTGTAGAGCTGTAAAGATTAATTAAATAGGCAAAAATAAGAGAAGATTAGGAAGTAACAAAAGAAAAAAGAACAAAAATAAATGAAAAACTATGAATAATAGAAGGAAAAGAAGGTGCAAAACTGCCCAAATTATACAGACAATGGTCAAGTGCCTGGATAGAAGACATAAAAGATTGGCAGAAACTGTTACAAGAGAAAAAAAGAAAAAAATAAGAACAAGATCAAAGAATACAAATAGAAGAAAACATAGACAAAAAATGTGAAATAATTAAATCAGATTAAGAGAAAATAATAACCAGTCTGCTAAACAAGCCCTACAAAAAGATAATGCTTGACAGAATTATTAAACAAGAAGAAAAACTAATGAACTTAATAGTAGAACCAGGATTGGTGTAGCAGAACATTACAAAAAACAATTTAAAATGAGAAATATGAAATTAGAAGAAATGTCAGAAAGGTGGAAAGAAATCTACAAGTCACAAGAATGCATCAAAGAGGAATAGTATATGGAATTAGAAGAAAGCATCAAAGAAAAGAAATAAGAAGAAGTACTGAGAGAACTTAAAATAGGAACAGCTCCAGGCATATCTGGTATAAGCTACATACTAATCAAACAAGCAGAAAAGAGAACACAAGAAATCTTTAGAGCTTTTGCTAATCTTTGTTTGAAAAGAGGAGAGATACCAACCAAGTGGAAAATTGCACAAGTTTATCCAATACCAAAAGATATAGAATAGGGATATAGCTTAAACAATATTCATCCAATAGCTCTAATTGAAACATTTAGAAAAGTAATAACAAAGGTGATAACAAAAAGGCTAGCCAAGGTGTTTATAAAAAGAGAAATGCTTAAGGGACCAAATTATGCAGGTCTATCAGGAAATTCAACAAAGCAACTAATGCATATTCTTAATATGATAATGGAAGAGACAAAAGAAAAGAATAAAGAAGTATAAATACTTCTACAAGATATAAAGAAGGCATTTGACTCAGTTCTACTCAAAAGTCTTGAAATGGCATTGCAAAAAGTCAAAATTTCCAGAAGAATGATAAAATACAT
>CAJVQA010000213.1:0-39762 GCA_910591915.1 Cetraspora pellucida
CCCCACTTCCGACGCATCTTATTAGACATAGAAATTTATTAAAATGACGCATTACAACTTGGAAATGTTGATTATCTTAGACAAAATCTATATTTACTTATTAGTAGTCAAATTTTTTAAATTTTGGGGTATTTCATAAATTCGCCGCAATGAGACTTTGTCTGACCAGATGCAGGTCAAAATTCTAACAGAATCCGGACAGGTCATAATTGAACAAAAAAATTCTAATAACAAAAATTCTAACAATTAAAAATCCTAATAGTCAGAATTTTTAGATAAAAATTTCAAGTATAGAATATGTTTAAAGTAAAATAGACACTTATAATTTATTTAACTTTAGAGTTAGATCACTTTATACATTAATTAAGTTAAGGTTTACTATAGTTTATATAATATTACTGTATTTATTAGAGTTTTTATTTGTTGGAAGTTTTAATTATTAGGATTTTGACTGTTAGAATTTTCAGCTGTTAGGATTTTTTTGTTAGGATTATAACCTGTTAGAATTCTATCTGTTGACTCAAACCTGTCTAATCTAAACTTAGGTCTAATTAAAAAGTTTAAATAAACATTTAGTTTAAACTAAATTTATAAAAACTCAAACTAATTTAGCTTAACATGTTTAATTTTAGACTCTAAAAGTTATAAGCATTTTAGTTCAGAATTGACCAAAGTGATTTTTAAAATATAAATTAGATAAATTGTACTATTAACTATATTGCAAAAAATAACTTAAAACCAAATATATAGTACTATTATTATAACAATTTTGATTCTGTATTAATATATGCATATTATATATATTATATTTAGATAATATTATTATATAATCTGCATTTTTAAAAACTACTTTAATTAATTTTTAATCTAGAATTTTTTGATATAAGAATATTTTTATAAATAATAAAATATAATTTATAAATATAATTTAAATTTTATTAAACTATATAAATATTATTTTATTATTGACTAGAGAGTAGCAGAGAACTCTAAGTATTTATAGCAAGTAATACAAAAATTATGTTGTTGATTCATTTTGATCATATAAAATTACTTTTTTTGATATATTTGCATTAGTGACCTTAGCATTATATAAAATGAAAGGTTGAATTATGCAATGTAATTGATTCAAATTATGTGTCTGATGCTAATCATTTCTGAAATTATATGAAATAATTATAAATTATATGTTTTTTTAAATCTATCAATAAATTTTATTTATTTATTGAAATTCAAAAAATTAATATATAAATAGAATTTTTAGACAAATTTTATCTATTATCTATTAAAATTCTATTATATGCAAAAAAAACTATGCTTCACATCAATACTTGAAATTGGTAACCAAATATAAATTAATACTAATTTAGATAAATTTGAAGTTTTTTTTACCAATAATAATTCAAATCAAAATTATCTTCAAATAATTTAGTCAAACCATATTCATTTGTAAAATTTTTAAATTCTTCAAGATTTTTATATAATAAAATATTTTGATAATATAGTTATAATTGAATAAAACAAAAATCAAAATATCTAGTAGTAGTAAAATTTGAAATAGTAGAATTATTATTAATATATTTGTTAAATTTAGTTAAAATAAGTTTAAATATTTCTTTAAAAAAAATAAAAATTAATATTATATTCTTTACAAAGTTTTTTTATTTTATTTAATTTAAATAGAATTTTAATACTAAAAAATAATCTTGTACTAATTAATTCTAATCTTGTTACAAGAAATAAAATTAAGGACTTATTATAAATTTTAAAAAATACAATATTATTAACTAATTTATAAATTAATTAAAAAAATTATTAATAATTAAATTAAAATTAATAAATAATTAAAATTATTTACTGTTGTATATTAAAATAATAAAATGCATAATAAATTAAAGAAAAAATATTATTATTATTTTCAAAATTTTTAATAAGTTCTAAAATAGTAGAATTGGTATTTGGATTTTTTTCTTCTTTTTGATAAAATCTAATAAAATATTTAAAATATTTATTTAACCAAAAAACAAAATTAAATCAGAAATTCTATATAATTTTTATAGATAAAGAAGGTAATAAAGGATTTAAAATACTATTAGTAGCAAGATAACTAATTTATCTTTTTTTCTAATAGAAGAATAAATAAAAGTTATTTTAATTAAACCTATTATATAATTAAGAATTTTAATATTTTTATATTCAATTCAAGTTTTACCAACTAAATTAAGAATATGAACAAAATAAGTACTATGTTTTAATTAGAAAATTAAAAAAGAAAGATCTCTAAATGCTGCTAACATATAAGAAGCATTGTCTGTAATAAACAAAATTGTATTATTAAAAGAAATACTATAAAAAAATATTATAGAAATAATTAACTAAGAAATATTAATATTATTAATAACTTATAAAAATTCAGTTTTGCCAATTTAGTTTTATTATACCAACTAAATAAAGCATTAACTACAGCTTTTTTATAAAAATCTGTAGTTTTATTTATAAAAATACAAATATTTTAATTATTTGATTTATTTTGAAGATTTATTTCTTCTTTTTGATATAAAAGAGAAAGATATTTACTATATAATTGACCAGATTCAAGTATAATACTACCTATAAATAAATATATACTTTAATTAATTAATTAAATTAAAATATATATAGATATATAATTATTTAAATTAATTATTATTTTTCTAATAATGTATTAAAATAATTTACCTTTTTAATAAGTATATTAGCTTAAATAAATACTTAAAGAAAATCTTTAATAAAAACTTCTTTGATATTGAATTTTGTTAAAAAACTTTATTTTAGCTTGATATAAAGTAGATTGTATAGATTTTGAGTTTTTAACTTATGCACTTCTGATTTTAAATAGTTATTAATCATAGAGTTTTTTTATAATTTATTATAATTTTATATATCTTACAAAAAAGTTTTTTATCACTAACATAAAAGTCAAGTTTATATTTGAAATTTTTTGTAAGATGTTCTGTAACATTGACTATTATATATGAAAATTTTAATATAATACAAAAAATTTATTTAATAAATTTTTTTATAAAAAAAAATTATATTAATTTGATTTTTTTTTTATATTATATAAAAAAAAAGATTAAAATTGACCAATCAGAAAGTGTCAATTGTAATTATATAATTTTGGATCAAATTATGCTTTGTATATACAATGCTAAAAATTGATCTATTTTATATATCACATCATATCACACAAAACTTAAATCTCTAATCTGCATAAATATTATAAAAATTATATTAAAAATGTAATTTAAAATTTTTTATTTTTTTGTATATATATTTAAATTTTAATTTAGTATAATAAATATATATGTACTTATGTATTTGTTATGTTATGTGTTTTAGTTATATAATATTACACATTAGGCTAGTAATATTTATTTTTAGTAAATTTAAAATACTATAATTAGTAATATAAGTTAATAAATATCCTTTATTTTTATTAATTATAAAACATATTTTATTGTTTAAATATTAACTGTTTATATTTAAACTAATTGTTTTTATAATATAAGCTGCTATTAATAGAAATCAAGCAGATGACATTTTAAAAAAAATCAATTACTTATCTTTCTCAACTTATATCATGATGAATTTTAATGCCAATTTAATTATTCAATAGCTAAAAGAAAGCTTAAAGCTCAAGCTTTCTTTTGAATAATAAATAATTAAACTAGTTTATAAATTTATTAAGAATAAACTATAAAAGATAAGGTGTTGATTTTTTTTTACATATCAATCTACCTGATTTCTATTGACAGCAACCTATATTTATATATATAAAAAATTATGTTAATAATGATCAGACCCAAGATACAGAGCAGACTATAGTATTTTGCACAGCTGTGAGAGCTGAGTATATGATGACTGATCTTGTAGAAGACTATTTACAATATTTTTAATCTTCTATGATCTTCATATATGCTTTATCAAATTTTTTTTTATTATAATTTAACACTTCTTTCTCATAATCAAATTATTCAAACTTTAATTCAACATATTAACAAATATAATAATAACAAAACTGTATCTAGTATTACATTTTTGTTAATTCATCTTACAATAAAACTTATATATACCTTTTTAATAATACTTTTTTGCCAAACCATATTATTATTACTCCATATCTTCTTCTATTATTCTATAGCCTTCCTTTCTGATTCAACTCTTTTAGCTCTATTTCTATTTTATCTAACTCTTTTTCTAACAACTATTATTCAACTTCTATTGACTATAACTCTTCTTTATACTCTTTTGACTCAAGTCTTCATCATCTTAATCTAATTATTGCTATACACAATGTTAGAGGCTTTAATGAACCAACAAAAAAAGAACCTGATAAGATTACTGTCTAAATAATAACATATCTATTGCTAGTATTTCAGAAATAAAAATTTCTAACAAAACTAATCTTTTTTTTTATAACAACAACCTTTTTATCTACTACTAGTCTAATTTTTTTATTTTTATAGAAGAGACAATTATCATGATTTATAATTATTTTAAACTCTACATTAATATCATTTATACTCACCCAGGAGAAGCTATTGAACTTTACTTTTTTTTTAAAACAATATTAAACTTTATATTATCTTAGTATATCTTTTATCTACTGATACAGCTATTTGCAATCAAACTAAAAACACAGTAATCAACTGGATACAACAAGTCTTTCAACTTTATCTTTATTTTATTATTTTTAGTAATTTTAATATACAGGATCATACTTACAGTTCCTCTTCCAAATATAAACTTACAATTTTTTTAATCATTCCAAAATATATAATATTTAAGCCTATTTCAATGACAAATACTTTATTTAATTTAACAATACTAGTAGTAGTTACATCAACTACATCTGAACTGGCCAATTTAATATACAATTTTTTCTTTCTTATAGTCTTAATAATAGTCAAACCTCTATCTCAAGAAACTACTTGATTCTTATCTCTACTTGAACATTCTTACATGTCTATAGTAAACCTTTACAGAAATATACTAGGATCAGCCATTGCATATTCAATTATAAAATAATAATTACAAAAGACTGAAACTCTTTTGCTGATACTTTAACTTAACAACTTTTATTACATAAAAATTTTATCAACAGTACTACTAATGAAAGTATTGAAACTACTTGGTACAAAATTCAATATTCTATAATCTATATTGCTACTTATATAATTTCTAACAAAATTTCTTACAAACAAAGTTACAATCACCAATATTTATCTCATAGTACTCTACTACATCTAGCTCTTTAAAAACTTGGACATATTATTAAACTTGCTAAAAAACTTACTCAATCTTCTAACATCTCAAGTATTAATCAAAAATTTTTCAAATTAATAAATAGTTACAATGTAACCTTTAATTATTTACTTCTACTAATCTCTTCTGTATTTAACTATAGCTTCAACATGCCTATTCTATTTGGAAACAACTCTATCATACTTATTATCTTGAAAACTCTCTGCTATTTTAACAATAAATTAATAAAGCTACTGACAAAAGATGTGTTACTCTGACAACACATTCTACTTAGGCTATTAATAGAATTTACAATCATTATCATTAACCTGTTCAGATTTAATTATAAAATTGTTAAACCTACTTATTACTGATCTATTACTTATTAAACAACATGTTCAATTTTATTTTTATGATTAGATTGCACTTAGACTTATTAATGAAACCCTTTTTAATAATTTTTAGAAACAACAATACTTTCTACTTCTTCACATTAATCTAATTTGGTATCATTCTCTTAACTCTTCTATTACTAATAAAAAACTTCTCCAAACTCTTTTACAATTATCTAATAACAAAGTCTGTAGTCCTATAGATATTAGTTATAAAATACTTAAACACATTAGTTTACAATGCACTTTGCTATTACTGCTTTCTTTAATTATTGTCTTCCTAAAAACAGAATTTCTAAACAATAAAAAAATAGTAAAATTTATTCTATTCCTAAATGAAACATCTTTGATAATGACCTTGACCTTACATGACCTATTAGTCTAATTGAACATATTTGCAAACTTTATATAAAATTTTTTACAAACTGATTTAACTCTGTATTTTTTTAAATCCTATTCTCTTATCTTTTAACTATATTGCACTCTTAAATAATAGTATTTCAATTTCTATTTATATTCTTAATAATTTTATTAAAGATGCTATTTGCAATTACATGAACATTTGATTACTCTTATAAGATATGAGCAAAGCATATGATCTTATAAACTTTGCTCTTTTTAAACATTCACTCTTCTATTACTTATTTCTCTTATCTATTATTAACATTTTTACTGATCTCCTTACTAATCATTACAACTAAGTTATTATTAATTTTGGTTTTATTTTCTCTTATCCAGTTTACAATAGTATTAACTAAGGTAAAACAATTACATTTTTATTATAGCACATCTAATATAACCTACTTATTTCATATATATACTCAAAAGTACTTGGTTATACTCTACAATCTACTTGAAACTCCAATCTAAAACTTTAAACATCTAATTCACTATAAAAACAATACTCTGTTCTAGCATATATGGAAAATACTCTTTGGGTTGCTTTTGCACAAACTGAACTATCTTATATATTATCTATAGCTGAATTATTTTATGCTATAGCTAACATCCAAGTTAACCTTTCACAATCTATTCTAATTACTAATAACTCTTCATTCCACTAGCATGACAGAAGTTCTTTTTAATTGGCTAAAATGTTAATGATCTTCATTAAATATGATTGGTTAATGTTTTAATGATCCTTATTAAATGTGATTGGCTAATGTTACTTATTTAATCATGTTTTCATATTATTTCGATAGCCAACTTTAAAACTTCAATTTAGTAAAGCTCAAAAAGACAAGTTACCTAAAATCATTTTTGATCTATTAATTTATTGATAAAACAGTATAGTGAATTCATAAAAATCTTTATTACTTAGCAAAGTTTAGATATGCTAGAATATTAGTAGTATCGCTTATAACATTTTGCAGATTTGTCTGCAAGGCGAAGTATGTATGTACGTAAGGAGTAAAATTAATTGACATACAGTACATTGTAACACATAAATAAAAGGCATGCCCAAAAACAAAGAGAAAAAATTCTCATGTCTATAAAGAAAATATTAATGCTATAATGTTAAGGCCAAAGTTATTAAAATGAGACTGAAATATTTTGGCCTTTGTTCAATTGTTGATTGCACCTACACCAATGTTAACTTTCATTTAATCACAGAAGTTGCATATACCAAATGTCAAGAAAAATGAATACTAGAAACATATACTTACCTTAAGCTTGGAAACCAACTCTGCTACCCACATTATTGTAAAGTTGTAGAAGGTAACAAAACTCGACAAAAGCATAAATTAAAAAAAAAAAAAGCTTATTAAAAAAAGACAAGTATTAGAACCGATAGAACCAATATCAACTTCAAACAAAAATATGAGTATTTTTTTATTTTTTTTACTTTTTTTTTTTTTTTTTTTTTTTTTTTAACAATGATTTTATATTATCTGTTATTAAGATACATTTGCTTCAAACATAAAATTGCTAACAAATGCTTTGTACTACTGACAATGTCAAGAACATGCAGGTTTGAAACTTGATCTGATAAAATTTGAACAGATGATAGAAAGTATTGAACCCCAACTAGAAGGTTTTTTTGGTAATATAGTAAATGCAATCATTCTAACAGAATGCTCAGCTTATAACATTAATGAGGCCAAAAAGACAATTGTTGGATTATGTTACCAAATGGTAGGTTTGTACAACAAATTTATAAACCAATATAAGTTAGAAGTTGGTTTATATTTAATGGCATCGAGAGCAACATGGGAGGCTATAGATACAATTTCGAGCCTTGAATCTTTAGCATATGCTAAAACAGTAGAGGAATTTGAAAAAAGATTCAAAAAAAACATGTAATAAAAATAGAAGAGATTTTGTAAATAATATAAATTAAAATATTAATTTAAATTGTGTCTTAAAATGCATTTTGTATATAAATTCAATTATTTTACTTTAGTTAATTTTAATTAGAAAAATTTATTTTATGTTTATAATATCGACAATTATCACTCAATATATGAAAATTGCAGCCCTAATACTACATCAACTTCAATAGCAAAACATTTTGCTACTTGTGTAGCAAAACCAGTTTTTGAATGCTCCTCTGTATTACTAATATTTAATGGAATGTCAATCCATAATTCAGCAAATGTCGAATTACCTAGAATTTGTTAGTACTTGCTTAAACAGTATACAGGAGTTTTTGATATATCATATTTGGATTATCAATTACTTCAAGTTTTACAAGATCATTTAATTATTACTAAATATAATCAAATAGAACTATTAACAATTCATAGCTATGCTGATAATATTATAAAATATAAGGAAGAATGCTCAATGAATGGGCTTAAATTGGTAGAGTTTAAAGAACAACATCTGTATTCACTACAAGATTATATTAGCACTTTAAATATGATATTACTAGTCAACAATAAAACAAACCATCTAACTGGATATGTTGTACCAATTGTCACAGATTGGCCTAGGCAGATATTCATAAGAAAAGCATTGCATATATGAACATTACTAAACCTTCAAAATTCCTTTTCATGTGAACTTGAGGCATTTTTGACTATATTAGGTCTGCTACATTTATTATTAAACAGCAGAGAACAAATCTTAATAATTTACTATTCATTTTTTGAAAAGCTGTTTCATTTTGTATTTTGAGAGTAAAAAAAATTAGCAAAAAAGCCTTGTCTCTGAAGAATAAACTTAATATTAGAGCTTGTACAAAATGGATGAATAAAAATCAAAAGCAAAATTATTAAAAAATTTGGTCAAACATATAAAGACATTGAGTATCAAATGATGATTGATTTACTTGACAATTTAATCCTATTAACACTAGACATTTATACAACTTTATTTTGTTCAGGTCAATTTGATACATATGTTGAGACTGTGTTCCGAATTTGGACATTTGCTCTGTGCTGAAAAAGGAAGAATTATAATAAACCCCTCTTGTATTTTTGTCAGATGTGTTTTACTAGATGGATACTAACCACTTTTTTTTAGATATATTACAGAAACACTTGGCAAGTTTTAATGAGTACTACGTTGAAAATACACATAGCCGAATTTGAGCAAATATGTCTCATAATGCAACTACCAATACCATTATAAAACAAGCATATGTAATCATAAATCACGAACCCATATTTAAAGACACATATAGTAAAGATGAAGATATCCATATAGTATAAAAACACTTGATTTTTTATATAATAAAATGGCTTTTTTCCTTTTAAAACATTTTCAAAAAGTGTTTTATAACCATGATATAAGTGTTCCAATAACTATTGAGAAAATTGACATAGAAATTACAGCGAAAATTACAAATGAAACTATTAAAACAAATACCAAGAAAGCTACTACTACTACCACCAAAAAAGCTACTACTACCACCACCAAAAAAACTACTAAGAAAGTAGTTAATAAACCTGCCAAACAACCTACTAAAAAAACTACAAAAAAAACTACAAAAAAAATTACCAAAAAAATAAATCAAAGATATACTATTTTGCCACTTTGAAAAAAAATGTGGATATGTGACACCTTCCAATAGCATATAGACATTACATCCTCCAAGTCCTGAGTTATACGATTCCTGCAAACTTCTATTAAATTATAATGATGTAGTATTAATTTGTAGCCATGGTTATTACACATACTGTTATAGTAAAAGGTTTGTCTACTGCAAAGAATTTTACAAAAAAGGCATTTTTGAAAATATTAATTCATTTTTGAAGTTTATAGAAAAAGGAGCAGATACACTTACATCAGAAGATCTTGATGATGATGAAAATAATATTGAGAAAGATATGGAAGAACAACCTGAAGTAGAGGAGGCACAAGACATTTCATCTAGTTTGGCAATTCAAATTGAGCAAATAGAAAGTTGATAAAAAAAAACCAATGTAAAAATGATCAAGCAAAGTAAGGATATTGATGACTATATCAAAGAATATGAAAATGTAGTTTAATAAGTTTATTTTAATAGATTGAAATAATTAGTAATAAAATATTTAGTACTGGTATAGCATAATATGGTTAGACGATTGTTCAGAAATGTATATAAAGTTTTTTAGAAAAAAAATTTAAATGAGCATGTATATATGTATATATTAACAGTTATTTTGAAAACTAATATCTTACCAAAGTCTTGCAAAAAAAGTGATCATCATGATAGGTTTTTATAGCACTATTTTATAGCACTTAAAAAATGTATAGGCAAAGTTCCACACCAAACCAATGATTCCTTTGATGTGCCATCATATGACAAATGTTTTTCTTATCAATTTATATATATAAATTTTTGTGTAACATATGTTATTAATAGAACTTCTATCATACTGCACTATTTCATAGCACTTAAAAAACATATAGGCAAAGTTCCACAGCAAACTGATGATTTCTTTGATGTGCCATCATTAACAAACATTTTTCTTATTAATTTATATATATAAATTTTTGTGTAACATACATTATTAATAGAACTTCTGTCATGCTCATTCCACTATAGTATACTTATATATCCTTTTCTTCTGGTAATTCTGGCAGCTTGGTTGGTTATATGCTCCTTTATACATCTTGTTATCTGGTTTATTTAACAATTCCTATAAAGGTATTTTATAAGTTTCTATTAGTTCAAAAGCAACATCAAAAGTTTATACTATCTTTTTATTTAAATTTTCCAAATAAGCTTTTATCTTCTTAGTTGTTTAGTCTTCTATACTTAGTGATCTTATTACAGATTTGCACTGAAGCCTTTTGTAATAGCAGTTTTTTACATTCTTCTATATATATATAATGTTACAGTTTGCATAAATGTTTCAAGCTTTCAATGTCAAGTAGAATCTAACTTGGTGTAGTTAAGATTACAGATACCTAAATTCAACTAATTAACAAGAGAAAGTTATTATAATACAAATATAATTTTTAAAATTCATCATTCATGAGAATTGACCCTTAGATCTGTTACTTAAAAGTTAACAAGCTATTCATTTCACTAGGTTGCCACATCTAATTTTTAATATTTATATACAATATACTAAAATTATTAATTATAAATTTGTTTACAGTTATAAAAAAAGAAAAAATACTATTAATTAATAATAGGTTATATTTAAATAAAACAAAAGACCTATTAAACATATTGATATTTTTAATATATTTAAAAATCTAATCAAGTATATTATAATTGTTAAAACAAAAAAAGTTAAACAATATATTAATATTAATAGCTTTATTACTAATTATAAAAAAAAAAGATTTTTTTAATAAAATTAAGTATTTTTATTAGCAAAATTATATACAAATGCTTTTATATAATAAAACATTTATATAATCAAAATTATAATTTTTTTATAATATTTATATTTAATAAACTAAAAATATTGATAACAAACTTGTTTACAGTTAAAAAAAAGAATCTATTTATTAATAATAGTTTAAACTAAAATAAAGCTAAAGACTTATTAGCATACTGATTTTAATAAATTTAAAAGCCAATCAAGTAAATATCAAAATAAAAGTATAATTATCAAAACAAAAAATATAATCATTAAAACAAATGTGTTTAAAATTTATATAATAATAGCTTTTAAAAGACCTTTAAACATATTAGCATACTGATAATAATTACTAAATACATTTTAATAAGTAATTAATAAAAAAAATATATAAACAAAAAAGCATAATTGCCAAAACAAAAAGCTTATTTATTAAAACAAAGTTTAAAGATTATACAATAGCTTTAGTAGATCTTTAGATATATTAGCACTCCAATATGTTTTATTAAAAACCAAATTGTATATAAATAAAGCTTATTTTCTAATAGACTAATTCTATAATTTTTGTTCTTTTTGATTTTATTAGCTTAGCTTATATATTCTCTTGCTAATATATTTTTATTTATTTCTAATTCTTTTACTTATATATATTTTTACTTATATATTCTTTTACTTATATATTTTTATTTATTTATAATCTTTTTTATATAATAATAAGTTATCAAAAAAATCTTTTATTAGAAAATTATTAGAAAATCAAGTTATTCTAAATATACACCAACATGGTTACTTAAAGCTTGCTATTGCAATAGCTATGTTAGTAAACTTGTTGATTTATATACTAAAAAAGGTTATAAAATAAGAAAGAACATTACTAACATTACAAGAGATTATTGTAATGCTATTAAATCTTCAAATAAAACAATTATTACTTCTTTAAAAATGCTTTTAAAAATAAACATTTCAGATGCCAATCATCTAACTCTCCCTATAGATTACTAAAACCAACTTTTCTCTAATAAACAATTCAATTCTTCTCAATATTTTACTAAACTAACAGTTCTTAAACTTCTAATTAAACTTTTTCCTTACAACTTTTTGTTCTATAAACAATACAAATTTATTTATATTTAATCTTTCAATATAATAAACTTTTATATTTTAATAAAATTATTTTTATTTATATTCTTTTTAAATTTCTTTAATTATACTTAATTAAACTTTTTTATTTCTAAATAAACTAAGTATACTAAACTTTCTGCTTTCAATTATACTAATTTTACTAAATTTTAATTATTTTTTTTTTTTAAATATTAATAGTAAAGCTATGCCTTTAACTTTATTGAAATTCAATTGAAGCTTTTATAAAGAAAAGCTTGTTTTTAAATTACATATGAAGAATAAAAACTCAGACATATAATCTGTGACCTAAACCTACAAGAGTGGCCAAGGCTCACTTAGATTGGAATGTTAGTAATAATATATAAGAGAGTGGTATGATATTTAATTTATTGAATAGTCCAAAGATCAAATTTGTAGTATTGAAATAGGAAGTAATGATAGACTAAAAGAAGAATTATGAGGTGAGTTTGTAGTAGATGTAATTGTAGACTGTGCTGATCGTGAAATACAATTTAAAATCCATATTTGTTTATATATTTGTTAGTTTAAATGAAAAAGAAATTTAATAGAAAGTAAGGTAGCAGTACAGTAAGAAATAGAAGTATTGTAAATAGTAAAAATAAGGTTAATAGGAACTAAGCCAGATAAAATAGAAATGAGAGATGGTATATAAGAAAAGTTATGTGGTTTAAAACTGTTAAGTGTAAAAATTTCTTGATATAAATTAGAAACCAGATTAGAGAAAATATCAAGGGCAGTAGCATTTAAGATGCAATTAAGAAAATTAGAGATTAAGTGATAAATTGTTTGAGTAGAAGGACAAAGAGTCTAGTGTAATAAAAAGCTAGTTTGATTGCATTGATGGCAGAAAGAAGAATAAGAGAAGTTATATTTGTGAAGAGTGTGAGAAACAGGTAGTTCATCCAAGAGAATTTTAACATGAAAGGTTTTTAGAATAGAGAAATGAAAACTATAAGCAAAGTTAGAAACCTTTTGATTGTTATTAATGTAAAGCCAAGTGGCTTCTCAGTTGATATTAGAAGCAATAGTAAATCATTATTGAAGACGATGTTGGGATGTCCAAAGAGTTATGATATGGGCTTGACAGATAGTACAGATAGAGCAGCAAATAGGAATTTCAATAGGAAATTGGTTATAAAATAGAGTATAAGCAGAGTTGTAAGGGTTGTTAGTTAAAAATGTTTAGAAGGGTAGTATTTGATGACTATGAGCAAGTTGGTCAGTAAGGTTGTTAAATGGGTTATCTTGATGTGCAGTAACTTTGTAAAAGGTAAGCTGAATGTTGTATAAGTTAATAAAATTGATAAGAGTTTGCCAAATAAAAAAGTATAGGATATGAGTATGAGAGAGTTTGAATGCTGATAAGCAGATACTGGAAATTACAGATTGTGAGTCAGTGAAGATATAAACAGAACAGTTTCTGGAAGCAGTTATAATTGCTAAAAGGATAGCAAGAATTTCAGCTTTGAAGAAGCATAGCCAAAGTTTGATTTGTGCTTGGAATGAGTGAATAGTTGCAGAATTATCAACTTGAACCCAATTTATGCCCATAGAGCATTGAGAGGTACCAAGCTTGATAACAGAACCATTAGTATAAAATGAAATTGTAATTAGATTGTTGTTGGAATTAGCAATGAACTGTAAGCTATTAGTAAGTTGGTTAGACTAGAAAATGCAAGGTAATTATTGTGAATTGATTATTATTGAAGGAGGTGGTGAAATATTTAGAGGATATCGAATAGTTACAGAGTATGCAATATCAAGAAAGTTAGTATATAAATTATGAGTTTTGTCAGAATTAATATGACAGAGTAGTTTTGTAGCCAGGTTTGTAGGAATAAAGATAGTGCATTTATTGGTAATTGTATTAGAATTAAGTTGATATCCTGAACATATGGTAGTAGTAGAAAGAGAAGTAGAATATAAATTTGAAAACTGGGACTGGTATGAGCAGTGCTAGTGAGTAATAAGAGTAAGGCTGTAGGGTATTATGCCTTCTGGTCTTGCCAATAATTATTTAATTATTAAGAACAGTAAATAGCCAGGGTTTGGTGTTAGAAATAAAGAAGCCAGTAGTATAAGAGAAATAATTTGTTTGAGGTAAATTAAAGTAGTCATATAAAGTATATTGGTAAGAATAACTTGTAGTAATGTCCTCAAGAGTAGTAAACCATTGAAATATAACACCTTTAGGGAGTTTATTAAGTCTAGGAGAAACATGATGCCAATGTAATAAGCATGAGTTATCATATATTATAAGTTGATCAAGAAAGAGTAGTTTGTGATATCTAAGTTGTTTTTTGAAGATAGAATATTTTGGATGGTATGAGAGAAGGGTTCAAGAAAGATAGCTCTATTATTGAGAGTATATAGGATATTATAAATTGAGTAAGTAGAGAATATCTAGCCAATGTGCTTTATAAGCTAAATGATTTTAAAGTTTGTAGTTAGACAGTTTGGACCATCAATAATTGGATTAGAATGTAAAAAAATATTAGTAGATGACCAAAGGTTGTTTTGTAATTGTTGAATTCAGATACAAGTTGATGTATCTAATAAGTTAGAATTATTAAGTTATTTAAGAAGATTAGAGATATAGTGTTGTAGTTGAATATCCCAGATATGTTTGATGTTGTAGATTTGGAGATGTAAAAGAGTACTGAAAGGTATTGTATGGCAAAGTTTAGCTTTGGGTTTGACAAGACTAATATGTTGAGTAAAGATTTTATTGCAAATAGCTAGCTAACTACAATGTTTTGAAGATGATATTCAAGGGTAGGAATAATAACAGTGTTAATAATATAATGGGCATGTGAGTCAGTAATACATTTAGTTTTAACAATTTGAATGAGTTGAGAGGATTCAGTAAGAAGCAGTTTTGTTTGTTTAGATTGCCTATTATCCAAGATAAACCAGCAATCTAAAAATTTGAAGAGTTGTTTAGAAGAATGAAGTAAAAGAAGGTGATTATTATAAGAAGCAGGGGTGTAGTGAGATGGGAGATTATTGATAACCAGAATAGATTTTGAGAGGTTAACTTGAATATTAGCCATAGCATAAAATGATTCAGCTATAGATAATATATTAGAAAGCTTATTTTGTGATGAAGCGACCCAGAGAGTGTCATCCATATATGCCAAGACAAAGCATTGTTTTTGCAATGAGTTGAATATTTAGAGTTTAAGGTTAGTAGCCCAAGAGGATTGTAAGGTATAGCCAGGTACTTGTGCATATATATATGATATAAGTAGATCATAATATATGCACCATAATAAAGAAGTAATGGTTTCATCTTGGTCAATGCCATTGTGAACTGGGTATGAGAAAGTAAGACCAAGGTTAGTAATAACTTGGTTGTGGCAGTCAGTTAGAAGATCAGAGAGAATATTGATAATAGATAAAGGAAGTGCCAGATAAGAAAGTAAGTATTTAAAAAGAGTAAAGTTAACAGAATCATATGCTTTACTCATATCTTGTGAAAGTAGCCAAATGTCCTTGTGATTGCAAGTAGCATCTTTAATAAAATTATTAAAGATGTGAATAGGAATTAAAGTGCTATTGTTAGAGAGTGTAATATAATTAAAAGGTAAAAGAATAGGATTAGAAGAAAATATAATGCTAAATCTGTTTGTAAGAATTTTAGTATAAAGTTTGCAAATGTGTTTAACAAGACTAATGGGTCAAGTAAGGTTAAGATTACTATCAAAGGAGTTGCATTTGGAGATAAAATAGATTCTGCTATGTTTTTATTACTTAGGAATTCTGTTTTCAAGAAGGCAATGATTGAAAAGACTAATAATTGCAGAAGTACATTCAGAGCTAATATGTTTGAGCATTTCATAACTAATGACTGTAGAACCACAGGCTTTGTTATTAGAAAGCTGTAAGAGTGTTTGAAAAAGTTTTTCATTTATAATAGGAGAGTTAAAAGATTAGTACCAGGTTGGATTGATATAAGGCAGTGGAAGATAGTATTGTTGCCAAAAGGTATTAAAGAGAGTTTTATTAATAAGTTTAAATGCAGTTCAGTTATAAAAATATGATTGGACATGTTGTTTAATAAGTAGTAGATCAGTTATAAGCTCATTAGACAGTTTTATATTAAAGAAGTGAACAGATTGATGATAACAGTTAAGGATGTTATTAATAGTTTGAGTAGAATGTATTATGAAAGTAATGCATCTTTTGTCAGTAGCTTTATTAATTTGTTGTCAAAATAGAAGAGAGTTTTCAAGATAACGAGCATGAAAAAGTTGCTTCCAGATAGAGTGAGCATGTTGAAGCCAAGGTTGAGTACAAGATGGGTTGGTAAAGTTAAGTAGTTGAAAATTACATTAAGACTGTTTGTTAATTTGGGAGATATTATGATTGATGTTAGAGATGTTAGAATGTTGAATGAGTTTTTTAATAAGTTTGATAATGTAACTAAATTTTTTAAGTAATAGGTATAGTAGGGTACTGTAAGGTGAATATTGATAATTATAGCTACATTTATGAGAAACTTTGTTAGAGATAGTATAAGTAGCAGAATAAATAATAAAGTTTTGAATTTTGTGCCAAGTTGTTTCAATACTTTCATCAGTTTTATTATTAATAAGAATTTTGTGTAGTATAAGTTGTTGAAATAAGGTATCTGCAAAGGATTCACAGTTTTCTGTAGACATAGCCTTATAATTGAAGATACAGTGACTAATACCAGTATGTTTATGTAAGAGTTTGCTATAGGCATGTGGAAATGTCTATGTAGAAGAAAGGATTAGATGATCACTGGAGGTTGAGGTTTGGCTATTATCAAGACTATAAGAGAGAAGAAATTGTATATTGAATTGATCAGTCCAAATGTAGTCAATATGACTGTTACTAGTATTGTTAAACCAGGCAGAGTGTTTGTTATTAAAATGAGCCCCAATATCATTCATATTGGTGTTATTAAGAAAGTTAATAAGTTTGTATTTAGAAGAAGAACTTTGAGTATTATCTTGTGTATTAAAATTACCAAGAATAATAGAATAAATGTGAAGTTGAGAGACTTGTTAAATTCAGTTAATAACAGTATTTTGAGTTTGATTGTAAATAGAGATGTCAGTTGATGACTGGTATACTGAGATGATGTAAAGCTTAATGTTACTATGAAAAAAAATATCAAGTGCTATAGCACCTTTAGGATGGGTATAATACTGTAAATATGAGGTTTTAAATGATTGTGAATCATAATAGCAGTGCCTTCAATATAAGTAGGAGAGTTGGACCAATAATAGGTGAAGAAGTTATTATTACAAAAGAAGAGATTAGTTTTGTCAGAGATTTTGGTTTCTGTAATTGTTACAATAGATATATTATAGTTAAGACAATAGTCTTGTCAGGCTTCTTTTTTGGTAGGTTCATTGAAGCTTCTAACATTATGTATAGCAATGTTAAGATGAAGATGATGTGATATTGAATTAGGTAAAGTAGAAGAAGAATTATAGTTATAAGAGGTTGAAGAATGATTGTTAGAAAATAAGTCAGGTGTAATAGGAGTAGAATTAAAAGAGTTAGATCTAAGAGGTAGGTTGTAAAATAAAGAAAGAAGATGTGAAACAATAATAATGTAATCTGGTAAAAGTGTATTATTAGGAAGGTATATATGTATTTTATTGTAAGATGAATTAACAAAAAATATAATACTAGATACAGTTTTGTTATTATTATATTTGTCAATATGTTGAATTAGAGTTTAAATAGTTTGACCATGGAAAAGAAGTGGTAAATAGTAGTAATTAAGAAATTTGTTAAAGCATGTATGAAGATCATAGAGAATTAAAGATGCTGTAAATAATCTTTCAAAATTGTCTTTTATAGAATCAATCACTGTATACTCAGCTCTCACAGCTGTGCAAGATACTATAGTCTGTCCTGTATATTGGATTTAACTATCATTATTCTGGACTTCCACATAAATAGGCTTACCCATCTGCCTACTTATATCATTCTTCTTATTAACTATAATGGTTGTATCTTTTAATAAGATGGTGGCTGCTTTAATATTAATTGTATAAGACAAAGAATTTAAAAAAGATATTGTAAAAAAAGTGAATCAAAGATTGAAACTGGTTGGAAGTCAAGGTTGAATTTTTTTGTTAAAAATTTTTTAGCTGCTGGGTAAGCAGTATCATTAAAATATTTAACAATTTGTAGATAAGTAGATTTTTGATTTTTGACTATATCAAAATAGGTGATAATTTGGGCAAGAAATTTGGTATTAATAATGTTTTTTATAAAAAGATTAATTGCTTCCTCCTTAGAAAGATACTGTATATTGTAGTTTTTAGCAGCAGTTTGATAGTATAAGGAGAGGTAATAGTAAAAGTAATAATTACAGCAGTTTGGATTGGTTTTGACTTTATTTTATATGCATACAAAGTCTTCAGCTTGGTCAGCTAATTTGTCCAAAACTTTGGTAAGAATAGGTTGATCGAGTGAGACAGTATGTTCTTTGTTTTTATGAAATAATGTAGTATTAAGGATTGGGTGAATCCATATTTCATCATCTTGAGAGAGAAATAATAAGCAGGATTTGTTTAGGATATCATTGAAGAGCTTGGTGCTGTCATAAAATTTTTATCATCAAGATATTGACATGACTTGTTTTTACAAGTAAGACAGTGAAAATTAGCAACTCAAGATGCTTCTTCATGTCGTTCATGAAGTGAGTTAGGTTTTTGGAATTTATATGATTCAGGAAGGTGTTTAGATAATTGAAGAATAAAATGTTATTAGAATTGAATTTTAAGAGAGGTACGAATTTTCTCTTTATCAATATTGAAGAGAATTGTTGACTATAAGGTGGAAAGTAATTTTCAAACTAGTGTTAAAGTGATTAAGAGAGTTTTTAAGTGAGAAGATACAAAATCTCTTAAGAAAAAATGTTTTAGGAATATTAAAGAGAAGTTTAATATTAAATTTAGCATTAGATTGAATAGTAAGATATTTTTGTTGTAAATCAGTAACTTGAATAAAAGATTCAATTTTAAATTTTTAATAGTCAATTGATTGGTAGTTATTGGATAGAAAGAGATAGAGTCATGTAGGATTAAGACAAAGTTGGAGATGATTGTGGGCAGTATATGAAGGAACAATAACTGGTGAGGCAAAAATTTTAAGGTAGTTAAGTTTGGTAAAAAGGATAGTTATGAATTTGAGAATAAGATTTTTAAAAGTGAATTCAAGTAGATCGAAGAGAATAGTAGTGCTTTTGTTAATATTAGAGTTACTATTATAGATGAGATCAGTTAAGAATTCAGGTCATTGCCTAGCCATTATACAGATGATATAATAGAATAAAGTTTTAAGTGCTGGTTGAGTAGCAGTAGCTGGCTTGATTTCCTTACCAGGATAAAAATCATAAAGAAATTTTTTGAGAAAAGTAAAAAGTTGGAGAGAAAATAAAGTTTGTAATTTTTTATTAGATTGTATTTCTTCAGTAATGGGAAAATTTGCAACTCAGTCATATGTGGAATTAGATTTTGGCTTGGTGACACTAAAATAAAATTAAAGAGAAGGTTTGTTTGAAGTATTATTAAATTGGTTAGAATTGTTGGAATTATTAAAATTCAGGTTAGAGTTATCAGGAGTAGCAAGAATTGGAGGTTGATTAGGAACAGGATTGGTGTTAGCAGCTGTAAAGAAAAAAGAGTCAATAAGGTCAGAAACAGCTTGAGAGTTTTGATAAAAAGAGGCAATAGGAGAGTTAGTAATTTGAGAAGATTTATTTAGAATATTTTAAAAAGTTTGTATAAGATTTTTTTTGGTCTAAGATGAGCTAGCTTCATGTTAAGATGAAGCAGTCATACAAGCAAGATAGTAAACTTTATTATTCTTTATAACATATTTTTTATTAGGATAGTGGTACTTATTTCTTTTGGTACAACTAATCAGAAGAGAACATTTGGGACAGATATAGTAATAAATATCAGATGTAGGAGATAGAGGAACACTGTCAATCAAAAAAGAGAGATTGGTCAAAAGTTGTTGGGCTGGTCTATTTAGATTTTTCTTTGAGTTGCTGTTAATATAAACTGTAGTAAGTTCAGTAACTTGAGTATAATTAGTATTAGTAGGTGAGATGAATTTAGTATGATATTTGCTACAGAGACAAGTAATCACAAAAGTGGAAAAAAAAGCTTGAAAGAAGTGAGTAATTTTATTAGATCTAAGGTTTTTAGTTAAGCAAGCAATGGATTTAATTTTAGGAGAGATTGGACAAGTATTGTTGCAACTTTTTTCTTTATAAAGAGTAATTCCAAAATTATTAAAAAAGTTTTAGTAGAAATAGTCAAGGTCTGCTATATCTGGCTCTTGGCTAATTAATGTAGACATTTTTAAAATATAAATAAATAAATAGTGTTATCCTATATCTACTTCTTTTAAGATAGTAGGTAACTAGAGTGACTTAGACAGTGAATACTTTTTGTAACCTCACTTGTTACTGTGTTATAACTAAGTTGAAAGGTGTTTTATTTTAAAAAACTTAACAAAGAAGATTTAAGGTAATTTGCAATTATGAAAAAGGCTACAATTAAAAGTATATAAAGATACTAATAATTGTTTAATTTAGGTAGCATAAACTAGTAGTTTATTAGTGAAAGAGTATGAAGACTCAATGTTGAACTTGGGTCCACATCTGCTATTTTTATACTTTTTAGTTATATAGTAAATGTAACAGTCTATATCTTTTATATATACAAGATATTTTACAACTACTATTAATAAAATAAATAAGATATATTTGATATATAAAATAAATAAAATAAATAAACTAATTAATATATATAAACTAAATATAATATAAAATATATGTGCTTCGAATTATATAAATATTATTTGTTTGATATATATAACATTTCACGCAATAATTATTCAACCAATCAGATCACAACTTTCTTATTAATTTGGTTATTAGATTCAATTTTAGGATTCCGTAATTGAAAATAGATGATCTATACCTCATTAGAACCATCTCAGTGAGCTAATTCAAATGGTGGTGGTTTTATTAAATTCTGTTTAGTGGTTCAAGAGTTATAATCATTTTTGTAGATTAATAATAGGTATTATAATAATAATTTAGAAAGTTTTTCTATATAATCAAATGATTAATTTGCAAAGGTAGTAATTAAAAACAGAGGTTGTATAGTTGAGAAGTCACTAAAATAGCACAGAGTGTAACAAAAATAGTTGGGGTCACTAATGTGACTTAGGTACTATACACAAATAAGATTTGCAATACAAGTTGTTGTATATTATTACTAAGAACCAAATATGAAAATAATTAAGTTATGTTGAATGGATTTCTATTTATAAATAGATTACAGAAATTTTTGTATAAATTAATAAAATATGGATTGGGAAATAATGGTATGGTTATACAAAAAATGTGTAAGGAAAAAAGAGAACAGATAGAAACAAAAATAGAAGAAAGAAAAAGTTTTACAAAAGAATAAAAAAGAAATTTTGTTATAATTTAGCCAATATTAGTTCAAAATTCTTTGTTTAGAGCTTGTTTTGACCAGGCAAATATATATTACAGCTTTAATTAAGAGTATAAGATATGTTATTACAGTAGAAACTGTGAAAAAAAATTAATTATTAAAACTGGAGCCAAAGGCCATCAGTACAGTTTTCTTAGTAAGTTTAAAGATTAAAAGTATAATATTTTCAAGATGTTTATGAAATTCTGAGCTGAACAAGTTTATTTAAGACACCAGGACAGGTTGTCTTAGTAAAATAAATAGTTATAAGCATTTTTGAATGAATGATTTTTTATTTACTTTTTTGTACAATAGATTTGCAGAAAGATTTTACTTTAATCTCAAATTTTAACTATTATATTATATACCAACTAACATTTTCTAAAAAAAGCACAGTTTTTCAATTTTCATTGAATTCTATTAAGCAATCTTATTTTTCTCATTAAATAAAAATATCCAGCTTATTAAGATGATCATTTTAATACAAATTTCATTTTTAACAGACCAAAACTTATTAAGTTATCAATATTTCTCTCCAAACTTTTATTCAAACTCTTTTCTAAAATTCTATTGGTCAATTTTGGAAAATTTACAGAGTTGACTCAGAAATTTTACTTTTTACCAACCTTGAAAATATCTAAATATCCAATATTCCTTCAAAAGAATCTGAAAAATTTACTAACTCTCTGGAAAATTCATTGTCAATTTTAAAAAACTCAATTTTCTTACTCAATTCTTATTCTTTTTACCTGCTCTTTTTTGCTATCTAAATTATAAAACACTCTACTCATACTTTAAACTACTTAAAAAATCTTTTTCATATCTCTGTTTCAAACTATTTACAACTTTAAACATCTTTTTATTATTATTATCACTTATAATTTTAAAATGAATCTACAAACTACAACCCAACAAGATCACCTTTTAAACTAGTTTAAAAGCTATTCTATCTCAGAAAACTCTTCTTTATCTATACTTATAACATCTGAAATTTAAATATTAGATTTCTTAAAACCAATTCTCAAAGATTTCTATTCTGATTTAATTATTAATTTTATAACAATCAACAAACCAGCTGTAAAAAGTAATTTTAGTTTATTAATTCAAACTATAATAACCTAAAAACCTAAATTTATTATAAATATAATCTTAAACAAAAATTCATATATTACTGAAGTAACCAAAATACCTTTCAAAATTTTTCTCAGTACAACAAAATGCTAGCTTACTAAATTTACTTATACTTTTTTTTATAAAACAAATTACAAATAACTTTTTAACTTACATTATTTTATTCTTTTTTACTTAATTAAAAAACAATTTCAAATTGCTATAAACCTTGTCAAACTTTATCTATTCTTATATAATAAATACTAAACCATTGATTATCAAAAATTCTTTTACAACTTATAACTTAAATTCATTTATTTAAAAACCTTTATACATATAAATCATATTTTAAATATTTTGAAAAGCAATACTCCTATTTTATAAATTCATAATATTTCTAAATTCTATATTAATATCATTATAAATATTTTTTTTTTAAATATTAAGATGAGTACTTGTAACCCAGGATTTTATTGATAGTACATTCAACTAATGGTTGCTTTACAACCATAGGGGGCAACCATAGTAAGAATGTACAACTAACCACTCATACAACTTTAGTCATTGTCTAATTTAAGTAGTTTGCCCAAAGGTTTTACACTAGCTGCCATACCTGAAACCTGCTTGTAGATTCCTTATTTAACCATTCTGTTCCTGTATTCACCCACCTACCTACATCTACCAAGATGCTTCAGTTAATATCAGTTCAAATATGTCATGGTCACTAAGGTTTTAAAGCAGTTCACTCATATAGAGAACCTTTGACCTTGTACTAAACCTTCCAGAATCTTCTGTATTCTACTTTTACAGCTGACCTGGTATTGCGATAGCTGAGACCAACACTAGTGGTCAGGGTGTACTATTAAACCACTATGCCCTTGTAGAGTTCACCCCAACCCTGGTACTGACTTTACAACATATTCTTACTACTTTGGTATTTAATTCAAGTTCCACCAAGCTGCCATTCTAGATAGTTTGAAAAGGTAGGTTGAAACCATACACCTCTGGTTTACATGTTTGCCAGTATGTACTCTTTTTCTCCAGAACTTAGAAATTCTGGTGGCCTGATTGGTTCATCTGGTCCCTCCTCAAAGACTGGCATGTTTTCTTGATTTCACAAGTTCTAGCTTTGTTTTATAAGTCTAGTCTTTACAATAGCATCGTCGAACTTTTGGGTTACCTCTTTATTTAGGTTTTCCAAGTAGGCTTCCATCTTTCTACCTGATTCCTTTGATTTACATAGCCTAAGGACTTATCTTGGATTCACACCACCCGGTACTGGTTTGTGTTCCCTCATACAACATTGTATGAGTGCCTAAACCTTCCAGTCATGCTAGTATGACATGGGTTACAGGTATTCTATCTTAACCAATCACAGAAGACAGTTAGCTATAACACAGAAAGAATTGCAAATTTTTACCATCACTGGGATTTGAACTCTAGACCTGCCACTTGGAGGTTGACAACCTATCCACTTCACTAGGTCACCATACACCTATATCATTATAAATATCTTTCTCCAAGAATTTAATATAAACTATCTTATTTCATCTTTTTAGTTAACCAAATCACAATTTGATATCTGGTTTCAAAAATTTTTATATATTACAAAAAACAATTTAGTAATATTAATAAACAAAAAGTTTACAACTAAATACCAAATAACAACAGTAATTAATAATGAATACAAAATGTCAATTCTTCAAAAACCTAAACTACCAACTATCTGATCTATTTAAGACTAAACAAACTATGTTACTAAAATAGTAATACACTACATATACACTTGCACCAATTTGAAAAATTGTAAAATTCTTAATCTAAAAACAATTCATAATATCTACAATTTAACTTCTTACTACTTTAAACAATTCTTTAATACTATATTTATTCAACAATATATATCAGTCTTTAAATTTTTTTACTTTCATCTCAGCAACATTTCATACATCTTACCTTTTAAAAAACTTTATAAACTAGCTGACCAATCTGAACAAACTTTATTCAACTAAACAATACATTTACTAATTCTAAATGTATATCTTAGTTCTTTTACTGCTATCTTAAAGCTTACTTTAAATCTGCAGTAACAAACAGTGAAATTATTAATTTCAATCTCAAAGAAGCACTGAACAACATCTTCTCTCAAATAAATGATCCACAAATCCTAGTCAGAATTATTGTCTATTATTTTATCATCTAAATTTCTAAACCAACTATTACTTAATTTAAAAAAAACCTTAACAAGTTATACTTTGATCAAGCAAACCAATATATTATCAAATAACTTAATATTGTTATATCTACAGTATCAGAAACTGGCTTTATTTACACTTTTAATATATCTAAAATTATGATAAACTTGATAATAGTCTTTTTTTCTAGTAATATCTATACATTTCTGTTAACTTTTCTTTATATATTTACTTATCTAATCTATATTACTTATCATAACTGCATTCTTATAATTCTGTTAACTTTTTTTTATCTATTTGCTTATTCAATCAACACTATATTTTACTTTTTTAGTTATACTTTATTTTTTATTTAATTTACTGTATCTTTGCTTTCTTTTCTTTATAATGATGTAATTAACTTCTAATAATATAAATAGTTAGTGAAATCTATGAGTAGCTTACAAGTATATACTAAAGTAATGATTATTATTTAGAAAATTTCAACTAATCTAGATAGCCTTAGGCACTCTAGTAGGTTTAAGCTGCAGATAAATATGTCTGAGCTCTTACTCTTGTAGATAGCATTTATATTATTTAGAGTTATAGTTTTATAGTTAGTAGTTTAATAATTAGTCCTAACTACAAATGTTGGTCTTAGTCATAGCATATATAGAACTTCTTTTTGTATCCAATAACTTCATATAGTTACTACTTAATGACTATGAATAAAGATAGAAATAAGGCTTCACCTTAATACCAAAAAAAAATTGAATATTTCAAAAGAACTTTCAGATATAGATATTTATAAAAAAACAATACATATAAATAGCTCAAATAATAACTCTGTCATTTATTTATATAAAAATAATTTTAGTTTCATAGCTAAAGTCAATTAAAAGAAAACCAATTAGAAATAAAGAAAAAAGAAATATACAAAATTTTATTTTTATAGAGAATTTATTCTCTAATAAAGAGAAAAACATTACTAAAGACCTATCAGACTATAAAGATAAAAAATTATTATTATTTTTTTAAAATGCCAAAGTAGAAACTTTATTAGATAATAAAAGAATTATATTAAAGATTTCTAAGTTACATTTGTGCTATTTATTTTAAGATATTCAATATGATATTACAATTCTATTTTTATATAAAACTATTATTAATTATTTCAAATTATGATGATAGTCTTGATATTTAGTAAATACTGTTAGTAAGTAAATAGCCTAAAAATAACTAGTTTTTAATAGATATAGTAGAGTCAATAGATGTATTGAAAGTATTAGATATTGATTAAGAAATAGGAACTAAAGAGTAAAAATTTAAATATTTAGATTTGTTAGTTATATTGTAAGCTTTTTCTTATTGTTGTTGGGAAATGTTATGTAGTAGCTATATTTGTTAATAAAACTAATTAAGAGAAGCATTAGATAAGATTGTAAAAAAGTGTAATGTTATTTTATAAAGAAGTGTTTTAATATTGTCATATAATGATATAGATTAGAGACTTTGAATAAGATTCAAAAAATAAAGATGTAGTGATGCATTAGAATAGTAAAGTAATATAGTATAAATTGTATTTGTGATTTTGGCAGAAATATTTAATTGTTGAGCAGTATTTGTAATTAGGTTATAAAGAATTTGTTAAAAATTGAATTTTTGTTTAAAACAAATTAATAAATAAGATATATCATTAATTGATTAACAATAAACACAATTTGAAGTAGTATATAATAAAAAATAGCATATATTAAGGTTTTGCATAGTTGGTAAGTTGTTATTAATAATTTTTAATTAAAATAAATAGAAGTTTTAATTATTATTAAGTGAGTTAATAATATTAGGATTGGTAAATCATTTAATGAAAAGTGAATTTTGGAAGTATTTAAGTTGTGACCAAGTAAGAATTGATTAAATAGTTATAATATTTTAAAGAAAAAAGTGAGTTTTAGTAAAATTATATAGTCATACTATGTAAAATAAAAAGAAAGTATTGTTTTAAAGTTGGATATAATTTGGTATTTAGTAGTACCTTGTTTGACTAGGAGATTAGCTTAATTGTAAAAAGAGTTATTAGAATGAGATTTGATTTTATAAAAAGAAATACTAAGAGATTTTGTTTGAATAAAGTAATAAATAATAAATAGAATATCCCAGTTTTGTATATAAAAGAATTTATATAATGATGAGAATAATTGGATATTTTTAAGTATAGAAAGATTGTCCAGATGTATATTATTTTGTGAATTTATTGGTAAGATAAGGAGAAGATATATTATTGCTTTAAGTTCTGCTTGGGTAGAGTCAGAATATAAAAAAATAGAATAATTAAATTTGATTTGAGTTTGTGTTTAGAGATTTATTTAATTCCAATTTTAGAATGTAATATTTGAACATTAATGATTAAGGCATTTGTATAGAAATGGATATTGTTTGAAAATTTTTTTAGAAATAAAAATAATTTAATAAGTTGATTTTGATAGTTGGAAAAAGATATATATTTTTGAATTATTTGGGTTTCTGTTTCAGAAATATATATAATTGGAGTCTGAGTTAATATAAGTAATAAAGAAGTTTGTTGTTATATATTGATAAGTATATAAATTTCATGAATATCAATATAAAGAAAATAGATATTATTTTTTTTAATAATTTAATATTTGAAATATTAATAAAAGTTTGAGTTGTTATCATAGGTAAGTTAGTAGGAGTTAAAGATATTAAGCTGTGAGTGATGTTGTTAATTGAAAAAAAATTAAGTATTTTTTTTATAAAAAAAATTTAAGAATTATTAAGAAGAATAGACCATTGATTTAATAATAATAAGTGATAAAGTATAATTGTATCAAAAGAATTAATAAAGCTATTAGTACTAGGTAGGTTAAGATGTAATCATGTTTAGTAAATAGTGTTATTTTAAATAAGATTACAAAGTTTGGTAAACCAGAAAGAGGTTGGTTCATGAATAGATTTTTTAGTTCATATATATATTGTATATTATTCTAAAATAAAAGATAAAGTTGTCAACAATTATAATTTGTTTAATAAAAAGTATTTTATTATTACAAAAACTATTTGTTATAGAGAAGGAGGTATTAAATAGAAGAATATTATATATTGTTTTTGTTGTTATAGAAGCATTAGTTGTTAATAAGTTTAATAAGTTATTAAATTAAAAATAAATATTAGAGTTATATAAAGTGAAAGTTAAAAAATAAAAGAGAAGTTTTTAGTTTTAAGTAAAAATTTTGAAGTATTTAAAAGAAAAAATAGTTGCCATATTTTAGTAAGCCAGTTTTTAATTTTGGTTTTACCAATATGTTTGAGAACTAGAATAGAATAGAAGATATATTTAATCGTTGATATTGTAATTTTTGAGTTAGGTATTGAAATGTTGAAGGTTTAAAAGACAATAAGTTTGTAAAAAGAATATTAGATGTATTTTTTGCTAAATGAAGCATTTTTTTGTTGTAATTGAAAGTAGTCATAAGAGTTTTTGTTGTTATGTTTTAGATATAAATAAGATTTGTAGAAAATATTCTAAAGATGATTGTAATATTATATTGAAGAGTATAAAGATTTGTTTGAATGTAATTTTTTTATATTTAATTAATAAAAAAAAGTTTCAATTTTGTTTTGGACCATTTCAAAAGTTGGTTTGGTAAAACTATTTTTATCAAAATAGATAACAAGATATCATATTATTTTATATAATTTATATAGAGGTATTATTTGATTATTGTAATAAAAAGCTAGTATAGTAATATTTAGTTTGTTTTTATTATAAGAGATATATAAGAGATCAGATTTAGTTGGATTAATTTTAATATTGTTTATATTATATAGTTGTTGTTTATTGTTAAAAATATGTTAAAGGGTCTTAAAATTTTTACTGTGCCAAACAGTATTATTCATAAAAGCCATAGAATGTATAGTTATTAAAAAGAGTGATAGATTAGAAATAATTTCAAATATTAAAAAGGAGGTAATTTTCAGTAAATAGTTGTTACATTTATTATAAACATAAGTAAAAATTAGACTATAATAGATTTTTCAAAGAAGAAAAGAATATGTTTTACTTTGTTCAATACCTAATTTGATATAAATAGGTTATGTAAGACTATATGCAGTAATTATTCTTACTTGTTAGTCTGTATATAGTTTAGTAATAAGTTGAATTTCTTTAAAAAGGATACTAATAATTTTGCAAATGTCTTGTAATTAAGATATTGTTATCCTATATCTACTTCTTTTAAGATAATAGGTAACTAGAGTGACCTTAGACAGTAAACACTTTTTGTAACCTCACTTGTTACTATGTTATAACTAAGTCAAAAAGCATTTTCAAAAAAAAACTTAATAAAGAAGATTTAAGGCAATTTGCAATTATAAAAGAGGCTACAATTAAAAGTATATGAGAATACTAATAACTGTTTAGTTTGGATAGTATAAAGTAATTGTTTATTAGTGAAAGAGTATAAAGACTTAATGTTGAATTTGAGCTCCATATTGATTGCTTTTATACTTTTTGGCTACATAGTGTATATAACAGCCTATATCTTTTACATATACAAGATATTTTACAACACTATTAATAAAATAAATAAGATATGTTTAATATATAAAATAAATATTAATGTAATACCAAATTGTTCAATAAAGACTGAGGCCAGGCCTCACTCTAAAAAAAAAAAAAAAATATATATAAAATAAATAAAATAAATAAACTAAATAATATATATAAACTAAATATAATATGAAATATATATGCTCCAAAATGCATAAATGTTATATATGTTATATATATGATATTTTATGCAGTAATTATTCAACCAATCAGATCACAACTTTCTTATTAATTTGGTTATTGGATCCAATCTTGTGATACTGTAATCAGAAATGGATAATCTATATCTTATTAGAACCATCTCAGTAAGCTAATTTGAATGGTGGTAGTTTTATCAAATTCTGTATAGTGGTTTAAGAGTTATGTTTATTTTTTTTAAGTTAACAATATGTTGATTTTATTAAAAATTTAGACATGTCTTAAAACATTATTCAAGTCTTTTTATTAAAATATTTATAGTGTTTAATAGTATTATTAAGAATTTGAATAGTAATATATGTTAAAGAGTTTTTGGTAGCATTGAAGTTAAGATTAAAAGAAGTTTATTAGAGCTAATAATATGATCAAGTCTTTGTGAAAATTTTAGTAAAACATTTTTTCATTAGTTTAATAATTAAAATTAAATGAATTTAATTAAGTATAAAGTTCTTTGAAGCCTTTTTTGGAATAAGAAAAATATTAGATGTTTTCTAATCAAATGAAATTTTATGAAGTTGAAAACATTTGTTGAAAATAATTTAAGTGAATTTTGCTCAGTAAAATCTATATATTTAATATATTTATAGTTTATTTCAAAAGGACTTGCAACTTTTTAGAAAGGAAGAATTTGGATAGTACTTTGCCATTCCTCATTAGAGATATTGTTAAATAAGTTTTATTAATATATTTCAAATTCAGAATAAGGTTGGTATAGTTGATAATAATCAGATGTAAATTGGATTTGTTAAAGAGGTTTTTCATTAAAATATTCAGCAAAGTAAATATGAATGGTTTGTTTAATATAATATTTTTCTATTAATAAAGAATTATTTGTTAAAAGCCTGTCAATATGTATGCTATTATATTTCTTAAGAATGTTTTTAAAGAATTTTTTAGAATGTGATTAGAAATGTTGATTGCAATTCTAAATTTTTTGTTGAATTTTTTTTTGGGTTTGTTGTTAATAAAAGGTATTGAGTGCAAATTTAATTTGATTAAATTCTTATTTGATTGCAAAATATAAGTTTTTAGAGGTTTGCAATTCATTAATAATATTATTAGAATATTTAATTTTGTATTTATTAAAAAGATTATGAAAATTGAATAATTATAAATAGTTTTTAAATATTGTATTTGTTTATATTTATAAAAGAGTGCATATTATTTGAAAGGTTTATTATCTTTAATTTCTTGAATTATTTTGATATTTTTGTAAGAAATGTTTTTTAAAGCAGCTTTAGTAAATGTTTTAAGTATTTTATTTCAGATTATTTTAAGATCATTTTAATTTGAAATATTGGAGATTTGGTTTTATAATTTCAAAAGCTTTGTGATATTTAATTTAAGTAATTTTTATTATTTTTCTTAGAGCAAGATTTTCAAAGAATGTTTTTCCTTGTATGTTGCTTTGATGGTTTTGTTTTATTAATAGTTATAGAAATTTTAAGAGTAATGATTTTATAATCTAATTCAGATAAAATATTTTTAAGAATATGAGTATATTCAATTTAAATATGTTTAAGTTTGTCTATATTTGGTCAATTCAGCTATTAGAGGTTGAGTGAAAGAATGTAAAGTTTAGTATTAAGAGAAAGAAAAGTCAATATATATCTTTAAATTGATAACTAATTAAGTATTTAAGAATTTGAAATTCTGAAATAGAGGTATTTTTTGGAGAGTTTCTATTTTGGTAAGGGTTTGGAATACTGTTAAAATTATCAAGTATTATGTGTTAATAGTTAGAATTATTACAAAGTAAGATAATTTGTTTTTAAATTTTAGTACATAGTTGTTTTTTCTTAAAGGTTATGAATATGGATAGAGTTGTGTTTAAAATATAAATTCGAGCTTATAATATGACTATTATAGTTGTGTATTTTAGCAATATATTTGGAAATTCTTTTATGTATAAAAATTTCAACATCTGCCTGATGAAGATTTTTATAAAGGCTTCAAAAAAGCTATTATAATTTTGAAGCTTTTTGTTAATAAATTTTTTTTTTAAAAATAAGGTGTAATTCTGATATTCCAAAGATATTAAAGTTATATTAATTAATAATATCAATAAGAGAAATCTTTTTTGAATATTGAAGTAAACTATCAATATTTAAAGAACCAATTTTTACAAAAATTGAAATTATAAATGTGAAAGATGTTTGAAAAGAAAAGATATTATTAGTTATTATAGAGTTAAATAAATGTAATATAGAAGAAATTGAATTTGTAATATTGAGATTGTTAGTATTAAAGAAATCAAAGTCTGTTAATAAATTAGAAATTAAAAATTGTCATTATAATTTAATAGATAGGTTATAGTATTAATATAATGTGATTTAGAAAGAAGTATATAATTTGATATTATATTATTGTTTAAGTTTTTATAATTATATATTTCAGTAAGTGCAATATTAATAAAGATTTTAAAAGGTTTATTAAACAGATTGTTTTTTAGATGTTAAAGAAAATTTAAAAATGCTTGGTTAGATAGTAGAGTTGGAAGATTATAATAAGTTAGAAAGATATTGTAACAAGAAAGATCTTTGAAGTTAGGAGAGAAGTTGGAATTCAAAGATGTATAGTAAGTTTCTGCAAGGTCACTCACTGTTTTAAGCTTAGCTTATACTGCTATGAAAGATATTGTAGTTTTCTCTATACATTGGGTCTAATTATTATAAACTTAGTCTTTTATATAAATAGGCTTTACTGCCTGCCTACTTATATTATTTTTCTCTAAAAATAGTCTACTGTTTTTCAAGTACATTATAATTTCAGAAAAGAAATCAAAATTATTGATTTTTTTGAAGTAATGTATTTAAATTTCTAAATAATAAAAGATTCAGCTTGAGAATAATAGTTTTTATTGTATTTTTTCTAGATAAAAAAGATAAAAAAATTTGTAAAAATAAAAAATTAATAAATCAAAAAATTGATTTTGATACTTTAAAAAACTTTATTAATGGAATAAAAGAATATATTAGTATTTTAGATATTTTTAAAGTTTTTTTGTAGACTATTTTATAGATTATAAAGTTTCAAGCAGGTATAAGTTGTTTGATATGACTACTGAATCATTATTAAAATTTATTTGGTAACTCTTAATTTTTTATTATGAAAAAACCTATGTCTTTTTTTTATTATTATTAAATATAATATATAAAAATCTTAATGATAGTCTTATATAATCAAGTATGCAATATGTGAACAATGTTACAAATTGTATAATATAGCTAATATGTCAAATAACAAACCAAATTTGACACTTAAATAGGTCTTTTTACTTTTTAAGGCTTTCTGAATCACTTAATAACTAATTTTAAACATTTTTGTAATTATCAAGATATTAAAAAATATCTGTAGCAAAAGATATTATATACAGATCATTGTTAATCTTTCTTACAATCTTTTTAAGATACTAATTTCAGTTATAATATAACTAAAAGAAATTTAAAATGTTTTGCAGAAAATAAACAAAAAAACTTAATAAATTTAAATATCTTACTAATATATATGATAGAAGAATTTGGAAAACTTTTTAAAATTCTAATGAAGATTTGCTATTTTTTTTGAAAGAACTATCAAAATGTAATTTGGATTTTATAATTTAGTTTTAACTATTTAATAGTTCTTATATAATGTTGCAGCAATCTATGATATAATATATAATCTTTTATATAATTAGTAATTTAAGCTATTAAATATACTAATATTGCATTAATACTCAGATCTAATAAATCTAAACTATACTAACTAAATTATTATCTGGTATTATTAGTAGATTAATTAGTTAATTTGTATATACTAAGTAATAAACTTAATTTTAAGTCTTTATTTTTATTATTCTAGTTAATATAAATATAAAAATTAAATTAGTAAGCATTTTTGAATGTTTTATTAGCAGATTTATAAGACTGCAGTAATATGTTATTTTTGTAACATACCTGTTGCAAGAAAGCTATTTGGACATATTTTAGTAAAATTGCTTATTACAAATGTTTAAAAAAGGCCAATTTTAATAAAAGAAATCTATTCAATTTTGGTAGATTTGCTAATAGGAATAAATAGTTTGTTAAAAAAAATATTAATAAACTTTGACAAAATGCTGTAATATGAAAGAATTATAATACTAATAATGTAAGAAGAAAACATATATCAAAAACTTTAGTTTATTAGTCTGAAATTTATCATTTTTCTTATTTTAATTTAGTCTGATTTCTTGTAATTAATTTAATAAATTGCCTGTTTTTAGCATTTTCAAATAGATCATCAAATTACAGATAGAAAAAGATATTCTAAAACTGTATAATCTTGTCTTAATAAAAAATTAGGTTAATAAAATAAAGGTTTTGGCTTATATCAGTAAAGTTTTTACAAAATTGCTATAGATAAAGGGTTTTTAAAATTTACAGCAGACCAATAAAAGACCTTTATACTAATATATACAATATTAATTATTTGAGACTTGTTGTATAAAAGTAACGAACAAATTCTTATCTATTTTGTTTATATATATTATATTTTAATATGTTAATTGTATTTGTAGATGAATTAAAAGAGGCATACTAATGTTTTCTTAAAATGGTAAAGCTTATTAAAAAAAACTATAGTCTTAAAAAATAATATTTAATTTACATTTATGTTTATATATATGTAAATGCATTATAAACAATGAGCTAATATATGCATTTTGGTATTTTAGTTATAAAAGAATAAATAAATTGTTGGGTAAGTTGTATTAATTAAATTAATAGCCATATTAAACTGCTGATAGCTTATAGGTTTTAATAAATTTATAAGGTTGTTTTATAGCAGTAACAAGAGAGTAAAAGCAATGTTTCTTAAAATTATATAATACAATTCTCTTCTCAATAAACTTTTATCATATGCAAATAGTTATTTAAAAACCTGTTTGCAGTTCATTAAGCATGAAAAAGTAATTAGTAGTTTTTTTTTTTTATGAAAATAACTACTAGAAATTTTTTTTAATATTTACAAATATTAAAAAAAGGATGAGATCAGACTCAGAAGTATTTTTAATAGAATTATTAGAGTATAAAAAGGACTAACAAAAACTTCTGAATATAATAATATTTTTTTTTATTAAACTGATTTCTTTGGTCTTTTGCCTTTTATTAACAACTTTTTTGGTAATATAATTCTATAAACTACTACAGAAGAATGAACAATTGGCTATATATGTAATTTTTTTATATTACTTATTTAAAGAGTTTACTTAAAGGTTTTTTACCAATTGCTGTATTTAACACTCCTGCTTAGATGTTCTATTTTAAACTCTTTAAACCTACAAGCTGTGTTAATATTACTAGTTAATCTTAGAGTATATCAAGTGGTCCAATATTCTTTTTCTTTAGTTTATACTGGCAGTCTAGTTGGTAGTACCTTTGAGCCTTCTTCAATTCAAAGGTTTTTGTCTATTTAGATACCACCAATGAGTACTATGATCTTGGTATCTATTTTCTTGAGCTAGCCTTTATAGTAGCACTATTAAAAATCTGACTACCTTTTTACTTGAGTTTTTTCAAATAGACTTCTTGTTATATAATTTTAACAGATTTATACAGCTACAAGAACTTATTTAGTGTTTGCACTATCCAATTTGTTGGTTTGCATTTTTTTTATACAATGCCACATAATCTGTTAGTTATGCTAGTATGAATATTATTACAAATATCCTAACTTAATCATTAATAATAATTGTTATAATATAAATATTATATAAATAATTATTCAAATTTTTTCTGTTAATGAGATTTGAACACCCAATTACTATTTGAAAGGTTAACAATCTAACTACTTCACTAGGCTACTATACTTCTTATATAATAATATTATATTAATAAATTATTTTAATAATACATATAATTACAATTTTTATTTATTAACTAAAGTATATTACAGATTCTCAGATTCAATAATAATATTACTAGATGTTATTATTTATAGAAAAATAAAATTAGTAATGAAGTATTTGGGTCAACCTTTTTAAAAAGATATATAAAGTTAGCTAAAATATATGTAAATTTATATTGGATAATAGTTTTGTTAATATATATTCTAGTATAGTTTAATATTATTTTAAGTATACAGTAAATCTACTAATAGATTAAAAAAGGCATAGTCTAGTTTTTATATAATAACATTAAGCTGTTAATAACTGAAGGACTAGATATTATTGTTAAACTAATAATATCTGTAATGTTGAGCTATAAAATAATAAGTTTTATATTTTAAGTAAAAATTGTATAATCCTGATCTATAATATTTTAAATTGATTTATTTCTGAAACTATTTAAGTTAAAAAAAAATTTGTGAGAATATATATCTATTATTTCTGTTAATAAAAAGTTTAATATTTAAATTTTGTATATTAAATAATAATTAATTACTAATATTTCTCTAAATTTACTTGTAATTTATTAATAAATACATGTATATAATGCTTTATAAATAATAAATATAAATTATTATAAATTTTAAAACTTTTTAAAATTCTTTCAAACTGCTGATAAGACTGTCAATTTATCAATAGTCCTTTTAAAATAACTATATATAAATAATTATTAATATAGTTAATAGATAATTCTGTTATTGTTAATTTATTATTTAAACATTATTCATATAGATTAATATATTAATTTAAATTTTTTAATTATATATATTAACAGAATACTAATAGTTATCTGATACTAGATAAAATAACAAGAAATATTTAATGCTAATATGGTTTTAATTTTATTCTAGTATTATTAATCTGATACTTATTTTAAAACATTTTAGTATTTTGATATTATTCTTATATTTTTTATATATTTATATAATTTATTAAACTAATATCAGTAACCTAATATTTCTATCAATTTATCTGTTATATTTTTGATATTTTAATATAAATATTAGTAAAATATCATTTTTTGATATTAATCTAATTTTTGTTTAGCTACATACATGTTGATATATCTTTATTTGATCTATGTATTTTTAATATATATTCATATACTCCTAGTTACAAACTATAATTCTTTTGAATTATCAATTTTAAACTTTAAATATCTAACTTATTACAAAAACAATACTTTGTTTTGGTATATATGAATAATATTTTTTAGATTGCTTCATTACAATTTAAACTATTACATATATTATTTATAATTAAATTCTTTTATGCTATAACTAATATCCAAGTCAATTTCTTAAACTTTATTTGATTACTAACAACTCTTCATCTTACTATAAACCTATCTCTTATAATAATCATCATTTTTCTCTTTATTCTTTTAAACTACTCTTTAAATTTTTAGGTTATTAGTTTATTTTAAACAACAAACAATCTAAATAAACAAAACTACTTATCTCTGAAGTTTTCTATCTTATTTAAATTGCTAAAACTAAATGCATTACTAACTTATATACTTATTATTAATATAGTAATTATTTTTTTTATAATGCCAAATTATAACTTATATTTTGTTTAGTTTTTTGCATTACTATTACATATATAGTTATATTATATTTGTACTACTAGATTACATTTAGCTCTAGACATCCAATATAATATTATACTTATATTTTTCTATGTACCTTTTTTTGTAACTTTTACAATATATTTTAATTATTATTACTAAACTACTGAAAAGGTTATAGATCACTTTGTTATATCTGAATTTTTTTTTTAGCTTTAGCTTAGTAGCAGCCCATCTGTTTACTATTTACAATAACTTATTTTTTTTTCAAATTGGTTAATTTTAGCAGTTTTTTGCTCTTCTTGCTATTAGTTTAATATATATATTTTCTAGTATTTTATTAATATAACTAGATAATTGAAATTTGAATTTGTAATCTGCAAATATCATATACCCTTTTTAAATGTATTTTTATAGTTAATTTGGTTTGCAATTTAATCACATATACTTTCTGCAAGCTTTTCTTTAGATATATTACTGACTATATACTAATACATTACTAGCTTAATATTGCAAGAAGGCCTTAAGTCTAGACTTATTGTATATAGTTATGATGCCCATTATTTAAATTATGATGTATGACTGTTTTGAGGAATATTTATCAAATAGTTTTGAGTTATCTGTCTAAAATGACCTAATTCTAGTTAGACTAATTTTTTGCTACAAATCTTCTCTATATACATTGCATTACTTATCACTCTAGTATGGCTATTTGGTATTACTTTTCTAATTAAGTATTCTATAAGTTGGATACAGAGAGGTTGGTGCTACTCTGTCTGTTGAGTTCTTATATACACAATATTATTATATAATTAAACTTTTTGTAACACTACTATTACACATAATAGCTTTATTTTGCAAAATCAGTTTCCTTTCAGGAATTCTAATCTGTTCTTTTATTTCATCTTAAAACTTTTTACAAGACTTTGCATTTAATTTGACTTCTATTTTTAGGTTACAAAATTAAAATTCTAAGATTTTGTTTCCAGTCTGATTTGAATTATTAATCTAGTTTGTAAAGCATTAGTAGCTTTATCATTAAACTATAAGACCTAATTCCATATTAATACAGTAATTATTTCTATTCTTAAATACTGATTCCAAAATATTATAATCAACTAATTTTCTTGTAATAAAATCTTTATTCAGCACATTGACCTTGTCAAACTTAAAAGCAAACTTTGCTATATAATACCTTCTAATACTTTTTTATACCTCCAAATTTACAATATCAAACATATTTAAAATATCTAATTACAACATTATATTCCTAATCTTCTTAAACAATTTAATAATCTTAATCTATTAGGCACATCTACTTATATTCAAATTTAACAATTACAAAACAATCTTTGGTCCTACTAATATCTTCTCACATCCCAATCCAATTATTGATGATTTCAATCACTTAACTACAAAATTTAAAATTATATAGCTTATTAAACATATTGACTGGACATTTTCAACTAAGTTAACTTATAACATTTCTTATACTTTAAATGATAGAACTATATATATTTATTTGTTTTAGCATAAAATAATAAATCCTTGTGTATGAATTTATATAAATTTTAGATTTTTTATATCAAAAATTGATATTTAAAGATTATATAAAAACAAAATAAAACAGTATACTTGTAAACATTATAAAAATTAATTAGAAGAAATAATTAATACAGTGACAATTGAAAAACCACTCGCAATACTAGTTTATTAATTACCGGCCTATTAGTTTTACAGTAAAAATTATTTTAGCATACACACGATTATCTAGTAAATTGTAATTAGGATTAGGATTACATAATTTTTTTAATTATTAAATATAGTAATAATACTAATAAATTTTAGCCTGTCACTATTTGTAATGGTGAGAACAGTTGTACATTATTATGACTGAAGTTAAAACTAACTAATTAAGGTAATAGTTTTAACTTCAACTACCAACTTCCACACTCATCAATAATTATGGAGTCAACAATTAATTTAATCACATTGTCAGAGGTAAAACCGACACCTCATGGAACCTGCGAAATGGACGTCATTGTGGCATACTTACCTAATTAGAGTTGCCCATGACGATCCATCTGAAACATGTGCGCCC